>JANSTP010273259.1:0-10218 GCA_025330745.1 Cladonema radiatum | reverse complement strand
TAGATCTTGATTTCTTGATTAATTTCTAAAAACATTGATTTTTTATGTGTAATTAAATATTGATTTAGATGCGTTTTCGAGTCCAGCAAAATGATAAACGAAACGGATACGGATTATGGTATTAGCTATTTGTTGATTTCTGCAAAACCATGAAAACAACCTGCATCAATGGATCTTCCAAATGCTTCTTAAATTAAAAAAGACTTTATTCCTGTATCTTATGTTGTTTCGTTATATTTATTTTATATGTATTAGAATTCTGTTGCACTTTCTCTTTCAATCTTTCTCCTTGGATAATATTTTATGTTTCCGTTCAGTCTCTAGCGGGAGATTGTAAAAAGATTTTTTCAGTTAAATTTTTCTTGTTTCTTGTTTTTTTGCATAGAATTTAAAAACAAGAAAAGAAGAGAAGCAAAAAAGATTTGATTTGAAAAGGAATTGGATTTTAAATAGGTAGTAAAATTGTTGCTTTGGTAGATATTTTTTAAAATCTGATTATTGTAATGTCAGTGTATATGATTTATATTTGAGGTCTAGTGTCAACTGTTTGTACCTTTTTCAGAATATTTGAATCATTGTAATATTTGACTAATTTACACGTAATTTTGGGAATGCATGTTAGTTGGAAATATATTTTCTTTAAATAACGGGGGACAGTCTTTGAAAAAAAACAAAACAATAATTGGATATTAGGTTTAGTACTCACCATAGTATACAATGTGCTATAGGTTTACGGGAGAATAGCAAAATATTGGTCCAAAATAGACGTCTATTGGAGGTCCAACTATAGGACGGACGGTTGTGGTTAATTTTGGACGTCCAATAACGGACGTCCATTTGACGACTATTAGACGTCCTCATGTCTGGTGGGAAGAGTCTTAAGGCTGCTTTACTGCTTTTAATCTGGCTTCGCATATGCTAGAAGCTGTTTAAACAGTTCTACACTCTCTCGAACCATGTTAAAAGGCTTTAAAACACGTTAAAATATGCCAAAACCATGTTTAAAGCCATTTTATACAATCTAACAGTGTCGCAAAGAGTTTTAACGCTGTTTTACAGCTTTTAAACTGCCTTCACATATGTTATTAGCTTTTTAAACAGTTATACACTCTCACAAACCATGTTTATAGGCTTTAGAACGCGTGTAAATCGGCCAAAAACAGGCTTAAAGCCGTCTTATTAAGTCTAACAATAGTGTGAAGTAATTTAACGCTGTCTTACTGCTTTCAAACTGGCTTCACTTCTGTTAGAAGCTGTATAAACAGTTCTACACTCTCTCAAACCATGTTTAAAGGCTTTAAAACGCGTGTAAATGGGCCAAAACACGTATAAATCCATTTTATTGAATTTAACTGTGTCGCAAAGAGTTTTAACGCTGACTTATTGCTTTCAAACTGGCTTCATTTATGTTAGAAGCTGTTTAAACTGTTCTACACTCTGTCAAACAATGTTTAAAGGCTTTAAAACGCGTGTAAATGGGTCAAAACACGTTTAAAACTGTTTTATCGAATTTAACTGTGTTGCAAAGAGTTTTAACGCTATCTTACTGCTTTAAAAATGGCTTCACTTATGTTAGAAGCTGTTCAAACAGTTCTACACTCTCTCAAACCATGTTTAAAGGCTTTAAAACGCGTGTAAATGGGCCAACAACACGTTTAAACGTTTATTGAATCTAAGAGTGTTGCAGAGATTTTTAACGCTGTTTTACTGCTTTTAAACTAGCTTCGCATAGTTAGAAGCTGTTTAAACAGTTCTACACTCTGTCAAACCATGATTAGAAGCTTTAAAACGTGTCTTAATCTGCCAAAAACACGCTTAAAGCTGTTGTATTGAATTTAACTGTGTCTGAAAGAGCTTTAACGCATCAGATATGTTAGAAGCTGTTTAAACAGTTGTACACTCTCTCAAACGATGTTTAAAGGCTTTAAAACGCGTCTAAATCAGCCAAATACACATTTAAAGCCGCTTTATTGAATCTAACAGTGTCGGAAAGGGACTTAACGCTGTTTTATTGCTTTTATACTGGCTCCGCATATGTTAGAAGCTGTTTAAACAGTTCGACTCTCTTTCAAACCATGTTTAAAGGCTTTAAAAAAAGTCTAAACAAGCCATAAACACGTTTAAAGCCGTTTTATTCAATCATACAGTGTTGCGAAGAGTTTTAACCCTGTTTTACTGCTTTTAAACAGGCTTCGCATATCTTAGAAGCTGTTTAAACAGTTTTACACTCGCTCAAGCCTTGTTTAAAGTCTTTAAAACACGACTACATAAGTCAAAAACACGTTTCAAGCTGTGTTATTCACTCTAACAGTGTCGCGAAGAAGTTTAACGCTGTTTTTCTGCTCTTAAACTGGCTTTGCATATGTTGGAAGCTGTTTAGACAGTTATACGCTCTCTCAAACAATGTTTAAGGGCTTTAAAGCCTGTCTAAGTAAGCCGAAAACACATTCAAAGCCGCTTTATTGATTCTAACAGTGTTGCAAATAGTTTTAAGGCTGTTCTAGTGCTTTTAGACTGGCTCCACATATGTTAGAAGCTGTTTAAACAGTTCTACACTCTCTCAGACCATGTTTAAAGGCTTTAAAACACGTCTAAACAAGCCAAAAACACGATTAAAGCCGTTTTATTAGATCAAACAGTGTCGCAAAGTTATTTATCGCTGTTTTACTGCTTTTAATCTGGCTTCGCATATATTAGAAGCTGTTTAAATAAGTCTACACTCTCTCAAACCATGTTAAAAAGCTTTAAAACACCTTTGAATAAGCTAAAAACAAATTTACAGTCGTTTTATTCAATCTAACAATGTCGCAAAGAGTTTTAACGCTGTTTTACTGCTTTTAAACTAGCTTCGCATAGTTAGAAGCTGTTTAAAGAGTTCTACATTCTTCCAAACCATGTTTAAAGCCTTTAATTTGCATGTAAATCAGCCAAAAACATGTTTAAACCCTTTTTATTGAATCTAACAGTGTTGCAAAGAATTTTAACCCTATTTTGCTGCTTTTAAACTAGTTTCGCATATGTGAGAAGCTGTTTAGACAGTTCTACACTCTCTCAAACCATGTTTAAAGGCTTTAAGTCACGTCTAAATAAGCCAAAAAAACACGTTTTAAGACGTTTTATTGGATCTAACTGTGCCAGGAAGAGATTTAACACTGCTTAACGGCTTTTAAACTAGCTTCGCATATGTTAGAATCTGATTAAACAGTTCTGCATTCTCTCAAACCATGCTTAAAAGCTTTAAAACACGTCTAAATAAGCCAAAAAACACGTTTAAAGCCGTTTTATTCAATCTAACAGTGTGGCGAAGAGTTTAAACTCTGTTTTACTACTTTTAAACAATCTTCACATATGTTAGAAGCTGTTTAATCAGTTCTACACTCTCTCAAAACTTGTTTAAAAGCTTTAAAACGTGCCTAAATCTGCCAAAAACACCTTTAAAGCCGTGTTATAGAAATTAACAGTGTCGTAAAGAGACTTAACCCTGTTTTACAACTTTTAAACTGGCTTCGCATAGGTAAGAAGCTGTTTAAACAGTTATGACTCACTCAAACCATGTTTAAATTCTTTGAAACGTGTCTAAGTCAGACATAAACACGTTGAAAGACGCTTTATTGAATCTAACAATGTCGCAAAGAGTCTTAACGCTGTTTTACTGCTTTTAAGCTGGCTTTGCATATGTTAGAAGCTGTTTAAACAGTTCTACACTCTCTCAAACCATGTTTAAAGGCTTTAAAACGGGTCTAAATCAGCCAAAAACACATTTAAAGAAACTTTATTGATTCTAACAGTGTCGCAAATATGTTGTTCTATTGCTTTTAAACTGGCTCCGCATAAGTTAGAAGCTGTGTAAACAGTTCTACACTCTCTCAAACCATGTTTAAAGACTTTAAATCACGTCTAAATAAGCCAAAAACACAATTAAAGCCGTTTTATTCAATCAAACAGTGTCGCCAAGAGTTTTAACGATGTTTTACTGCTTTTAATCTGGCTCCGCATATGTTAGAAGCTGTTTAAGCAGTTCTACATTCTCTCAAACCATTTTAAAATGCTTTAAACCACGTTTAAATAAGCCAAAAACACATTTAAAGCCGTTTTATTCAATCTAACAGTGTTGCAAAAAGCTTATGCGCTGTTTTAGTACTTGTAAACTGGCTTCGCATATGTTAGAAACCGTTTAAACGGTTATATACTCTCTCAAACCATGTTTAATGGCTTTAAAACGCGTCTAAATCAGCCAAAAATACATTTAAAGAAGCTTTGTTGATTCTAACAGTGTCGCAAAGAATTTTAACGCTGTTTTACTGCTTTTAAACTTGCTTCGCATATCTTGGAAGATGTTTAAAAAGTTCTACACTCTGTCAAACCATGTTTAAAGGCTCTAAATCACGTTCAAATAAAACCAAAAACACGTTTAAAGCCGTTTTATTCAATCTAACAGTGTGGCAAAGAATTTTTAATGCTGTTTTTAAGCTTTTAAAGTGCGTTTGCATATGTTAGAAGCTGTTTTAACAGTTATACACTCTGTCAGACCATGTTTAAAGGCGTTAAAACGTGTCTATATCAGACAAAAAGACGAATAAATCCGTTTTATTGAATATAACAGTGTCGCGAACAGTTTTAACGCTGTTTTACTGCTTTTAAGCAAGCTTCGCATATGTTAGAAGCCGTTTAAAGACTTCTACACTCTCTCAAACCTTGTTTAAAGGCTTGAAAACACGTCTAAATCAGCCAAAAACAGGTTTAAAGAAGCATTATGGATTCTAACAGTGTCGCAAATAGTCTTAACGCTGTTCTATTGCCTTTAAACTGGCTTCGCATATGTTTGAAGCTGTTTAAACAATTCTACATTCTATAAAACCATGTTAAAAAGCTTTAAATCACGTTTACATCTGCCAAAAACTCGTTTAAAGCTGTGTTATTGAGTTTCACATCGTCTCCAAGCGTTTTAAAGCTGTTTTAGTGCTTTTAAACTGGGTTCCCAGATGTTAGAAGCTGTTTAAAGAGTCCTACACTGTCTCTCCGTTTTATTGAATTTAACAGCGTTGCAACGCGTTTTGAGGCTGAAGTACTGCTTTCAAACTGGCTTCACATATGTTAAAAGCTGTTTAAACCGTTCTACACTGTCTCTAACAATGTTTAAAGGCTTTTAAATACGTCTGAATCGGCCAAAATCACGTTTAAAGCCAATTTATTGAGATTAACAGCGTCGCAAAGCGTTTTAAGGCTGTTTTATTGCTTTCAAACAGGCTTCACATATGCTAGAAGCTTTTTAAACAGTTCTACACTGTCTCTAACAATGCTTAACGGCTTTTAAATACGTCTAAATTAGCCAAAAACACGTTAAAAGCCGTTTGGTGAGTTCAAAAGCGTCGCGAAGCGTTTTACGGATGTTTTATTGCTTTTACACTGGCTTCACCTTTGTTAGAAGCTGTTTGTACAGTTTTACACTGTTTCTAACAATGTTTAAACGCTTTTAAATACGTCTAAATCGGCCAAAAAGACAGGCTGTTTTACTGCCTTTAAACTGGGTTCTCATATGTTAGAAGCTGTTTAAATAGATCTACACTGTCACTAACAATGTTTCAACGCTTTTAAATACGTCTAAAGCAGCAAAAAACACGTTTAAAGCAGCTTTATTGAATTTAACAGCGTTGCGAAGCGTTTTAAGGCTGTTTTACTGCTTTTAAAGTGGCTTCACATATAATAGAAGCTATTTTAACAGTTCTACACTGTCGCTAACAATGTTTAAAGGCCAAAAATATGTCTAATACGTCTAATACGTCTAATACGTCTAATACGTCAAATACGTCAAATACGTCTAATACGTCTAATACGCCTAATTCTGCCAACCACACGTTTAAAGACCTTTGATTGAGTTTAACAGTGTCGCGAAGCGTTGCCATCCATGCCAAACACAAGAAGTTACATTCATATGTATTATTCAAAATTTCTAACGAAATGCCTGCCCCGGAAAATCCCCCATTTTGGCCAAATTCCAAAAGAGTATCAGTTGAAGTGATATTTTTTGAATATTACATATAATGTTCCTCCTTCCTACCAAAAAGTATCATCTGAGTCAATATAGAAGTCTCTCTGTGACGTCTTAATTATTTACCCTTGAAAATTAGAAAATGTAGGGATTTCGGGCATTTTTGATGACGTCATCACATGATCACGTGACTTTTCGGGGTATAATTTATATTTCCTTAAACTACTTATGTTACTTTATATTTGTGCCAAGTTTCATTTCGTTTCGTTGAGTATTAGAGATTTTAACTAGTGGCGGGGGTAATTTTTACCCCCCGCCCCAATCCATGTAAAGACCATCAATAAGAACATCCAAAATAGGGTTAAGGCTGTTTTACTGCTCTTACACTGGCTTCACATATGTTAGAAGCTGTTTAAACAGTTCTACACTGTCGGTAACAATGTTTAAAAGTTTTTAAACACGTCTAAATCAGCCAAAAACTCATTTAAAGCTGCATTATTGAGATTAACAGCGTCGCCAAGCGTTTTAAGGCTGTTTTACTGCTTTTAAACTGGCTTCACATGATTTAGAAGCTGTTAAAACAGTTCTACACTGTCTCTAAAAATGTTTAAAGGTATTTAAATACGTCTCAATCAGTCAGACACACGTTTAAAGCCGTTTTATTGGGTTTAACAGCGTCGCGATGCGTTTTAAGGCTCTTTTATTGATTTTAATCTGGCTTCACATATGTTTGAAGCTGTTTAAACAGCTTTACACTGTCTCTAACAATGTTTAAAGGCTTTAAAGTACGTATAAACGAGTTAACAACACGTTTAAAGGCGTTTAATTGATTTTAACAGCGTCGCGAAGCATTTTAAGTATGTTTTACTGCTTTTAAACTGGCTGGACATATGTTAGAAGCTGTTTAAACAGTTCTACACTGTCTCTAACAATGTTTAAAAGCTTTTAAATACGTCTAAATCAGCCAAAAACACTTTTAAAGCCGTTTTATTGAATCTAACAGTGTTGCGAAGATTTTTAACATTGTTTTACTTCTTTTAAACTGGCATGACTTATGTTAGAAGCTGTTTAAACAGTTCTACACTGTCTCTACCAATGTTTAAAAGCTTTTAAATACGTCTAAATCATCCAAAAACACTTTTAAAGCCGTTTTATTCATTTTAACATCGTCGGAAGGCATTTTAAAGGCGTTTTACTGCTTTTAAATTGGCTTCTCATATCTCAAAAGCTGTTTAAACAGTTCTACACTGCCTTTAACAATGTTTAAAGGCTTTGAAATGTTCCTAAATCGTCCAAAAGCACGTTTAAAGCCGTTTTATTGAGTCTAAACGTGTCGCGAAACGTTTTAAGGCTGTATTACTGCTTTTAAGATGGCTTCACAAATGTTAGAAACTGCTTAAACAGTTCTACACCGCCTTTAACAATGTTTAAAGGCTTTTAAAATGCGTCAAAATCAGCAAAAAACGAGTTTAAAGTCGCTTTATTGAGTTTAACAGCGTCGCGAAGCCTTTTAAGGCCGTTTTACTGCTCTTAAACTGCCTTCACATATGTTAGCAGCTGTTTAAACAGTTCTACATTGTCTGTAACAATGTTTAAAGGCTTTTAAATACGTCAATATCGGCTAAAAACACTTTTAAGGCCGTTTTATTGGTGTTAACAGCGTCGCGAAGCGTTTTAAGGCTGTTTTACTGCTTTTAAACTAGGTTCACATATGTTAGAAGCTGTTAAAACAGTTCTACACTGTCTCTAGCAATGTTTAAAGGCATTTAACTACGTCTAATTCATCCAAAAACACTTTTAAAGCCGTTTTATTCATTTTAACAGCGTCAGAAAGCATTTTAAGGGCGTTTTACTGCATTTAAACTGACTTCTCTTATCTTAGAAGCTGTTTCAACAGTTCTACACTGCCTTTAACAATGTTTAAAGGCTTTGAAATGTGCCCAAATCGGTCAAAAACACGTTTAAAGGGGTTTTATTGATTTTAATAGCGTCGCGAAACATTTTAAGGATGTTTTACTGCTTTTAAACTGGCTTTACATATGTTAGAAGCTGTTTAAACAGCTTTGCACTGTCTCTAACAATGTTTAAAGGCTTTTAAAATGCGTCTAAATCAGCAAAAAAAGAGTTTAAAGCCGCTTTATTGGGTTTAACAGCGTCGCGAAGCGTTTTAAGTCGGTTTTACTGCTTTTAAACTTTCTTTACATATGTTAGAATCTGTTTTAACAGTTCTACATTGTCTCTAACAATGTTTAAAAGCTTTTAAACACGTCTAAATCAGCCAAAAAGACGTTTAACCTTTTTCAGGCCGGGGGGTGGGGGGACTTTCGGAGCCCCCCTATCAGTTATTTTAAGATAACTTCTGAGCTAAAGGTAGTTATTCCTTGTAATTTTTTGACTTTTCACAAAAATTTATAAGAAATACGTGGGAGAAAAAACTTTTTGAAAATGTTATCATCGGGGCCATCTGCCACGCACTTTTTGGAATATCCCGAGCCCAAAAATGGGAAAAAAATTCTCTGCTGTATGATTTTGCAATTTTAAGCCTCAGAATTGAATTCCTTGGCCAAAATTACATAAAAATTAGTTAATTCACAAGTTTTTTCTGAATTTTAAGGCTCAAAATGAGCAAAAGTGAAAAAAAGGCGAAAATTGGACTTCGCCTGGGCAAAGCAAACGTGATAACGTCATCAACTTTTGGATGACGTTAGCAAAACACTTCAGCATGATTTTGGATATTCACATGGCCAACTATCATCCCTGAAAGTTTCATGGTGATTGCATTTGTATTTCCTGAGAAAATAAGGGTGCTTCAAAAACCCCCCCGCGGCTTTTCAGAGCCCCTAAAGAGCCCGGCCTGAATAGGGTTAAAGCCGCTTTATTGAGTTTAACAGCGTCGCGAAGTGTTTTAAGTCTGTTTTAATGCTTTTAAACTGGCTTCACATATCTTAGGACCTGTTTAAACAGTTCTACACAGTCTCTAACAATATTTAAAAGCTTTTAAATACGTATAGATTAGCCAAAAACATGTTAAAAGCCGTTTGTGGAGTTTAACAGCGTCGCGAAGCGTCTTAAGGATGTTTTATTGCTTTTACAATGGCTTCACATTTGTTAGAAGCTGTTTGAACAGTTTTACACTGTTTCTAACAATGTTTGAATGCTTTTAAATACGTCTAAATCAGCCAAAGAGACTGACTGTTTTACTGCTTTTAAACTGGCTTCACATATGTTAAAAGCTGTTTAAACAGTTCTACACTGTCTGTAACAATGTTTAAAAGCTTTTAAATACGTCTAAATTAGTCAAACACACGCTTAAAGCCGTGTTATTGAGTTTAACATCGTGGCCAAGCGCTTTAAGGCTGTTTTACTGCTTTTAATGTGGCTTCACATATGTTAGAAGCTCTTTCAATAATTCTACACTGTCTCTAACAATAATTAAAGGCCAAAAATACGTCTAATACGTCTAATACGTCTAATACGTCTAATACGCCTAATACGTCTAAATCAGCCAAACACACGTTTAAAGCCGCTTTATTGAGATGAACAGCGTCGCGAAGCAATTTAAGGCTGTTTTACGGCTTTTACACTGGCTTCTAATTTGTTACGAACTCTTTAAACAGTTTCACACTGTCTCTAACAATGTTTAAAGGCTTTTAAATACGTCTAAATCGGCCAAAAACACGTTTAAAGACCTTTGATTCAGTTTAACCCTATTTTGCATCGGGGGGGGGGGGGGGGGGGTTAAATTTACCCCCCCCCCCCAAGCCGGAAAATTTGAGTACTTGGAAACTACAAAAGCAATTGACTTGAAACTCTGGCCCAGTGGAAAAAATTTAGTTGTGCAACTTTTGAAAAAAAACTTAGAGCAAACCACTCCCCTCTCCCCTGACCACGCCCTCTTTATTGGTCATGAGTGTAACATTTTTTATCCAATATTGCACTCTTTCTACTCTAACTTGACTTATACTAAACCTTTCTTGATGAAACTTCACAGTTGGGTAGACGACAACATAACGAATATTTGTCGGTGACATACCGACGTCTCTGATGTCAATATGACGTCATTTTTTGCCGCTGTCGTCATTTCCTGGAAAATCGCGATTTCGGAGTTTTAGATGACGTCATCACCATGTCACGTAACTAGACCGAATAAAAACATATTTTTTGAGTAGACTTTATTAGTTGCTACTAGTATACAAAGTTTCATCCAGAAATACAAAGTAGTTCTCAAG
>JANSTP010273247.1:0-10219 GCA_025330745.1 Cladonema radiatum | reverse complement strand
ACTAGTTTTGAGTATCTATTTGTCATAAAAAACCTTTACTCTGAGCAAGTGATCAGATGATGACGCTGATTTTCAGGAACGCTGAGAGGAAACCAAAAATTACAGCTAAGTACACGAACAATACTGGAAACAAATATGGATCTGGTTAAGCCTATAACAAAATGTTTCTCAAAATATGATTTTATTTGCATTTTTTTAGTTTCAATATCTGAATCCGAAATCGAGGCTGCAATTAATGAATTATTGGTTGGGGATACAACTTCAGACCAACTGACGAAAAAGTCGTTGAGTTCTACAGCTGATCGAAATGACCCATTATTTAGAATAATTTTCACGGCCGCAGAGGCTGGGAAAAGAAGGAGAAGAAGACGACGAAGAAGAAGCCGTGGATGATAACTTTTTCTCATAGAAAAACCTGTTTGTAATATCTATACTACAAAGATTGATATGTATCTTTTGTCTTGATTTATAATTATGTATTAATCTTTTCTAGTCACGTTTTACAAACTGCACAAAATTTTGGTACTTCTTTTTTCTAGATTCCTTCATAACTACGGGTAAAAAGAAAAATATAACAATATGTTGACCCTATCCACACCGTGCTTTTTTTGCCTTATAAATATCCGGGGGGGGGGGAATCAAATTGACCCCCCCCCCTTATTTTTCAAGGTTCCAAGGTAGGTATGACCATAAAACTTACCCAAGTTCTAAAACAACTCTTTAGAACAAGATTCATGCAAAAACATTAGTGATGACGTCATCACATCGATGACCTCGTCAGTTTTGATGAAAGTGCCAAAAAGCCTTGAAAAATGACGTCATTTATTAAAAAACGTCATATGACGTTATGACGAACTCGGAACGTCAAACTATTGACGTCATTTATTCCTGCTAAAGTGTTGCAGCAATGAAGACAAATATAGCCTCACATCATTGTCAAAGGATTATTACCTACGTTTTTCTCAAAAATTTTTTACCGAAAATGGAGGGGTCGGAGTTCGAGTAATGGCCTCTGGATAGGCATGCTCATAATATTTGCGTCAAATTGGTTTTTCCAGTATTCCGCAAAAGAATTTTAATGAAAGTCACAAAATTTGAGCATGTAACGATTTGTTCTTCCGGAGTTACAACAAAAAAACTACAGGGGTGGGGGTCAAATTGGCCCCCTCCCCCGGTATGGATAGGGTTAATATTGAGAACAGTGAATGTAGAACCATGAGCTTCAGTTGTCAGATCGAAGAAAAAATTACTTTCTTTTGAGTGTTTTTAGTTATTGATTAAACCAGTTCTCTGTAATGTTTTGCCCCTTGGTTACAACATTTTTTATAAGAGTAGTGTTTTTTTTTCTCATGAATATTCTTAGCTTTTTAGGCAAAATCTTTACTTTATTCTTAACTCATTCTTCACACCGTTACCGGCCTAATATTATCCGTAAGATATTTTGACGTTAGGTAAACGTGAACTGAACCTAAAAGAGGATAAAAAAAGACAAAAACTAAATATGATGTAACGTGGCAATTATACAAGAAAAACTCAACAAAAGCAAAGTCACAAGGTGAATGTATAAATTATTGTTCAATACTGTTTTTTTAACCTTTTCAACGAATTGTTAGAAGATCTTAGTACATTTGTACAATTTGTAACTTTTTGCCCAATTTCATCCTGAATATTCTGATAGAGCATATTCTTATTTAGAAAAGGGTGTATTGATGATGAATATTAATTTTTGAATATTTCAAAATACAGACAGATCTCATTAGTGAACCGAGGACATGAATTAGTCAATACGTGACAATTAGGTTTTAAGCAGCCAGAAAATCATACGGTCTTTAAATTGATTTATTAAAAGTAAATTGAAGACTTAAAAATTTATTGTACTGTCTGAGGAAACTTTTAAGTTCCTTCTTTCTTTCGAAGTTTAAATTTTCTTGGCCTTGAAATAATTGCTAATTTGTTGTTACGCACCAGGGTTACCTTGTTAAAAGCTGTAAAAGCGTCCGGTGAATTAGCCTGAAAGAGGTAGATAAAAGTTATTAAAAATATATTTAGCTAACTATACATCAACAAAGTTTATGATCTCATAATAACTGGAAGCTAGGATTTGAAAGGTTGCAAAAAATCCTTAACCAGATAAAAAGCATATTAAGACAGACGATTGCCGACAAAATATGATGTAAAAGAGGGAGGGCCGCTAATTTTTTTTATTTTCCTAAAATGACCTATGTACTTTCGAAACTACCACTTAAAGGTTTCAATTTCCAAAATTTTGTACTGGAAGATATAGGTAGGTCAGTTCATGAAAGCTAAAAACATTTAAACAAAACCACATTAGATAAGTACGTTGAAAATCTATCAGGTAAATCACTGATAATACTACATCTTGAGTGATGAGCTTTGTTCTTTGTATGGCAAACTATGGTCAAACTCTTATGATAAATTTGAGAAAAATCTACTATCAAGATTATTTACGAAATCTCGATGTAATAACTATTATCTCTAATAATTCTGAAGTATTTTTAAAAAAGTTAAAATTTAAATCTTACAAATCAGTAATGACTGGTTGGAATTGTTGCTAGCTACAGTAAAACTTCACCTTTTGTACGTTTTTCCTCCAACAGCTGTATTTTTAGGTTTTCATTTTCTACAGTGGTGAAAAGTGTTATCCAAATTTCTGGATATTCTTAGTTCTATGGAAAATACATACCAGGATAAATTTTAGTAAAAGTCGCAACAAAATTTTTTTAATTTGTCTATATATCTACATATAATTTTGCATAGCGTAACGCTACCTTTATGTTAGTGAGCATGCCTTATTTAGAAAATAGAGTGAAATGAAAGATTTTCATTGGGTCAAAAGTCGTCAGTAAAGTGACAATTTTTGATAGTTTTTATATTGTTAGCTGTACTTCCCCTTTAGTAATCAAACTTTAGAAATATATACTCTGGACGATTTGAAAGACCTTTAGGCCAGTTTTGACAGTTGGTTCCTATGGAAGTGGTTCATGACATCATTAGAAGTTAAATTTTCAACGTTTTCCATAACTTCACCTGTACTTTGCCTGAAGAGACAATATAAATGAAAATATTATGTGAATAATTGTTATGCCCCCACTTATCACACCCATGTCTCAGTGAGCCGGTAGAATCCTATCTACTGACTTTTCCTGGCATATTTCATTAGGTGAAAGCATCTATAAACGTTATCAAATTCATGAATGTTTCTCAAGCGTCTTCCAATTTTCTAAATGGAAGAATATTACTAGAACATTTTACTAGAACAACTGGGCAGATAGTGGAACTAGTATATAGTATAACATAATATAGTATAGTATTAGTTTAGCACCATATAGGATAGTATAGTGTAGTTTAGTATAGATTCATTAATTATAAAAACTTCATAGCACATGATAAAGTGGTGATGCCATGCTTTTTTTGATATTACTTTTTTGACTAAAGATGCTTTTAGCTTATAAATATGAATTAAAATAGCGTATATGATAAATGTTACTCAAATTTATGGAAGTATGTCAAACTGGAAAAAAAAAGGAAACAGAAAAAAAAATTTTTTTTTGGTCGCAGACCAAACAATACCCATTACTCATGATGGTATTACTTATTTGAAAAAATTTTTTTTGCCAAATTAGTCGCAGATCAATTTTACTAAAGTTTCTCATGACGTCATCATCAAAACATGGCATAATTTTCATGTATTGCTCGGGCATAACTTGAACTTAACATAAAAATACTTTACCAAGGTAAAAGGATGACGTCATCACAGAAAATTGGGTCCGAGTTAAAAAATTTCTTTAGTGTCAATGTCTTCCTAATTAAATTTTGTGCTTGAAGTCCAAATTTCATACGAAAATATTAACTACATCAGAAATTATTAAGAAAAATCTCCCCCCCCCCAATGAAGAATAGGGTTAAAAGCCACCACGCAAGAGTTCAGTATTTTCCATTTTGTTTTTCAGTGTATTCAAATGATAATTGGCATTTATAGCTAGTTTAAGATACTTACGAAATCTGATTTGTTTAAAAACTAACTTAATTTACTTTAAGTAACGTTTGCCTAATGACGCCAGCTTCACGTATATGAGGCCAGCCTCATGAGGCAGCCTCGTGAAAAGTTTAAAAAGGTTAATATCAGGGAATAAACGAATACTGAGTCTAGAAAAGTAAATTATAATCTTAATCTATCGTTCACAGCAAATGCTTTGCAAATTTTAATTAAGAAATTAGTGTTTCATGGACCCATACCTCGAAAATACCCCATTTCCACAAAATCTCGAATATAAATATAGGCTACATAAGCAAATTTGGACTAGGACAAAAGAGTGATTCATTCTAACTTTCGTTTTTACCCAGTGACTAAACTATCTTTTGACCTTCCTAAACACGAATATTAAAGTCAATTCACTGGAAACAGAGTATTTTTCCATGGAGCTATACCTCGAAAATAGCCTATTTCCACGAAATCTAGCATATAGTGATAGGCTATATTAGCCAATTTGGACTCAGACAAAAAGAGCGATACACTGTAGCTTTTGTTTTGACCCAGTTACTAAACTACCATTTCGACCTTTCCAAATTCGAATATTCAAGTTATTTTAGTGGAAACAAAGCCCTTTTCTACGAACCTATACCTCGAAAATGCCCTATTTTTACGAAATCTAGCATATAGAGATAGGCTATATCAGCCAATTTGGACCAGAAAATAAAGAGTGATCCTATGTAATTTTTGTTTTGACCCATTGACTAAAGTACCATTTCTACCTTCCTAAATTGGAATAACAAAGTTATTTCACTGGAGACAGAGCCCTTTTCCATGGACCTATACCTCGAAAGTTCCCCCATTACGACGAAATTTAGGATATGGAAATAGGCTAAATCATCAAACTTTTATCTGAACAAAAAGAGTGATCCACTCTAACTTTTGTTTTAACCCAGTGACCAAATTTGCATTTTTACCTTCTTAAATTTGAATATTCAGGTCATTTCTCTGGAAACATAGGCCTTTTCTATGGACCTAAATCTCAATAATACCCCATTTCGACGAAAGTTAGCATATAGAAACAGGCTATATCAACAAAGTTGGACTTGGACAAAAAGAGTGATCCACTGTATTTTTTGTTTTGAACCATTGACCAAACTACCATTTCTACCTTCTTAAATTGGAATATTAAATTCATTTTACTGGAAACGGAGCCCTTTTCCGTGAACCTATACCTCAAAAATACCCTATTTTGAAGGGATTCAGTATATACAAATAGACTGTATCAAGAGAGTTAAAAACCTTACTTTGTTTTTGGAAATTTGACGTTGCAAATGCATCCTCTTTAGCATAATATACGTGTGCAATATTTTCCTCACATGAAAATAGGTCATTTGGGAAATTGCCACAGAGATTGCCTTCTTGAGAAGTACATTTCAATAACAGTGGCCTGGGTCATACTGATGATTATTTAATTTAAAGGGATTATTTAAAAAATATGATTCCTTTCACTATAAATAATGTAGTTGGACAATATTTTGCACTTATAAAATATCACTAGCGTGGCTTCTGTTGTCAGTTTATTTAAATTAAAAGTGATCTGAGGATTATTTTAGCAATTATACCGTTTTAACGAATATAATTTGTTAATGATTTTAAATGATCTTATTAGCCACACTGAGCATCATTACCCCAAGTGACACTGAGGACTTTTTAATGTAAATCGATTATTTAAATATTTTCTAAGCCTTCAAAATGTATTTTCTTTATGACATTTTTTATTAAGTATGTCGTAAGTACAATACTGAAAATCAATATTTGTCATATTTATCAAAATTTTATAATTTCAGTCATTTTCTTTTGCAAGTTTGTTACATGGAAATAGACCTCACAATCGGCACCCATTATAGAACATTGGACTGGACGATAGCTGAGAACACTGTTTTCACAATATTTTCATTAATTGAGTGACGAAGTATTGCAACTAAACCTACTGATCTTGACAGTCTCTACTGTAATTATGTGTCCGAATTTAGATTTTCGTTTAAAGAGATTCCCAGATACGTAACCTTATCTATTAGATTATCTTTGGTTTGAACAATATGATTTCTGTCTTACTCACATTGAGGCTCAATCTAATAGCCTTAACCACTCAGATAGATTTTTAAGATCACAGTTAATATATTTATTTATCCATTTCAACAACTTCTTTTTTAACGGTTAGGTTTGTATCGTCAGGAAAAATATTGATTTAGAATATGTAAGACATTTATAAATATCATTAATATAGATAAGGAATAACAAAGGCCCGAGAACTGATCCTTGTGCTACTGCATACTTTATCAATTTCTTTCCAGAAATATTTCCTCCTAATTTTGCATATTCCTGTCAACCGGTTCAAAATGTTTTGAACTAGTTAAGGCTCACTCCTCTTATTCTGCATGAACATAGATCATATGAACAAAGTCACTTGAAATTGTGCAGTTTTCACAACTACATAGATCTATATTGGAGTCATCGAGAAGTTATACAACTATTTTACGATATAGCTTATTACTTTATGCTAATTTTCGCCGAAAATGACGCATTTTCGAGGTATAAGTCCATGGAAAAGGGCTCTGTTTCCAGTGAAATGACATTAAAATTCGAATTTAGGAAGCTCGAAATAGTAGTTTAGTCACTGGGTCAAGACAAAAGATAGTGTGGATCACTCTTTTTGTACCGATCCAAATTGGCTGATATAGCCTACATCTATGTGCTAGATTTCGTGGAAATGGGGGTATTTTCGAGGTATAGGTCCATGGAAAATGGCTCTGTCTCCAGTGAAATAACTTTAATATTCGAATTAAGGAAGCTCCAAATGGTTGTTTGGTCACTGGGTCAAAACAAAAGTTAGAGTGGGTCACTCTTTTTGTCCTGATTCAAATTGGCTGATATAGCCTATATCTATATGATAGATTTCATGAAAATGGGGTATTTTCGGGGTATGGGTCCATGGAACAATAATCTCTTAATTAAAATTTGCAAAGCATTTCTTATGAACGATAGATTAAGGTTATAATTTGCTTTTCTAGACTCAGTATTCGTTTATTCCCTGATAGTATCCTTTTTAAACTTTACATGAGGCTGCCTCATGAGGCTGGCCTCATATGCGTGAAGCTGGCCTCATGAGGCTAACTTTACTTAAGTATTTAATTTCTCATTTTTTGAAAGCGATATCATTTTGAAAACAAGGCAGAAAAATAACTATAATTTTGAACACCTAAGATGGCCACAAGAATATATTATAGCTTGACTGGATCTTTATAGATCTATATTTATAGCAAAGCCTTTATAGATTTACTGTAAAAAAGTATCTGCGATTAAAGATAATCTATTTTCCAACTTACAGAGTACCTATTTGACATCAGGCACCCTTTCATTTTTTCAGGCATTTGATTTAAACTCGGCCTAGTTATTCATGTTCATGCAAATGTATGTAGTATACTAAGCTTTCGATAGGTCGAGATAACAATTTATGAATTGACGCATGAAAAAATGCTAAAGAAACTCCTCAGTTATTTTGAAAGTCTTTCGCTAGAGGAATCTGATACAAGATACCAAGAGGTGGTTTCAAGAGTAGATAGCATAGTTAGTTTCAAAAAAAATATTGATTGTTATTGCTGTTTTCAACCTTCAGATAAACAAGTTATCAAACGGTTTTTGTCGTCCAACGTTCCACTATTTTTCTGATTCAAATATTTTTCATTATTATTTTCAATTACCTAAAGCCTCTCCTTTTTCTTCTGATATTTTTAGTTGCCTTGTCGGTATGTCTTGTGAGGACCGATGAGCAAAAAGACTAAATTGAGTCTACATTTTGACACATATACTACGTATAGACCATAATACACATAAGACCATTATAATCAAAATCTTCAGTTAGCCTGGATTTCATTTTTAGCTACGACTACGTTGGTTTGGTTGTATCGAATACTGTTGACTCGAAGTTACACAAAGCCAAAATTTTCACTCCCCTAAGAGATATTACACATTGATAAAAATGTACTTTACAGGAGAGCTACGAATATAAACCAGCTGACGAGAGTTCAGCTAGTCCTTATTACCATTAAATCATAAGTCGCTCTTCAGAACGTTAAGGTTCATAAAAATGCTACCTTACTAAAATATATAAAAAATTATCTTCATTACTTCTCACCTAGATCGATCTCAATAAAAAATAAAAAAGGCATATTATCATAAAAACAATGAAACTTTTACACCTTTTTTTATATAAGAAATCAGTATATAAGAAACTTGGTACTGGACATCCAAAAAATGTAGAAGCTTTTAGAAATAGGAAAATGTGGTATATTTCTGTTAAGAAACTTTACAGTTTAAGGCGTCAATATAGGATAAATAACTAAGGCGCTATTTACGCCGTTCTTATGATCTTTCTTGTTTTTTTTACGATCTTTTTTGTTGTTAAGAAACTTCTTAAGAAACTTAACTTAGGTAATTTCTACTATAGAAGGCCATTGTGAACTTTATTAGCACCTATTATCATTATCTGCCCCTCCTGGTAGATTTTTTATTATAACTCGGGAACCAAAAAGCTTTCCCTGTTAATATTTTCATGTAAGCAAAGTTTGTTCAGTACGCCAAATGAGGGTCTGGTACAAACTTTTTTGAGATAATTTTGAATCAAACCAAATTTTTGAACCCTAGCAATGTACAACTCCTCATGATCTCCAAGTTTTTTCTGGCAACAAAATGGTGAAAACCCCTTCAAAAAAGCTTTTTTGCTCAGTATTGCGACCATAGATTTTTATACCTACATGTGAAAGTATATAAATCTATGATTGTGACCAATATGTGACTACATGTCCATGACAAAACAACAACGTCATCCTTTTTGGATAATTTCATAGGGTCAATTTGGTACTAACGTGTTCAAAATTACTCTTAATTATTGTGTAAAGTTTCATCATAGGCGCACTGCCTTCGGGGCTGGAGGGGGCTGTCACCTCCTCAGTGTTTCGGAAAAAAAAAACTTTATGGGCAAACATTTCGCGCGATGATTTTCTTTTCTGAGTTATTGTAAAAGATATATCTACTAGCTGCACGCAGCATCGACCCGACGCTGAACCGTCAGTTTGGCCTGCTGACGCAGTCACAGCTTGTAACCACAGCAACCAACCGTCAAAATCAGTACAAAAATTTTCAAAATCATTTAGGGTATATGTGTACTAAGTTTGGTCACTAAATGCAAAGTACTGGTGAAATTATTTAAAATTTGCTAATATGGCTTTTTGATGACGTTACAGGCCGTTGCCAAGGCAACCTACCGTCAAAATGGATGAAGACGCTGAAGCGTCATATTGGCCTGCTAACGCAGTCCTAACAGGGGATCGCTGCGAGATCCATTCAGGCAAACAGCTTTTTGTTATCACAAAATAAGAGATTAGTAGGAAGAACCAAAATATTCATAAAATTTTATGTAGCTATTTCGTTTGATTTGCTTAGTTACAGTATTGGCCATGTAAAGCATTTTTAAAACCATTCACATCTATGATGCAATGTATTGTTCCATAGTAACAACGGCAAAAAATACAATAAATAACTCTAAAATGATCCAGGGCATATATGAGTCGAGTTTGCTTTGTTGAGGTGCAGTAGAGTATATATTTTCTAGGAAATTATGGTACAGTGCGACTTAGAAACCTTATGATGAAAATTCTTAAAAACTGGTTCATTTTTATAGACTATTTCCAGAGCAACAGGGGGTAAAAATATGGTCGTAGACAGTCGTATTTAGCCGTATAGTCGCACCTACATATAGTCGTAATTTTTTATATATGACATCAAAGACTTTTTTCCGCTAAACTCCCTCCTCTAAAAAAATTATTATTCCCCTGTAAAGAAAGTCTAAATAAAATCCCGCTTCTAAGTGCATTAATTTTCAAAACACCTAGACCCTTCTTAATCCTGGGTGTTACACCCAATGTCATCATAGTCACAATAACAACAGAGTATGAAATTGGGTTCAAAATCTTGGGAAGAGTTTCGGAAATTTTCTATTGGTCAACTGACTGTTCGAATCAGAATTTACTATTTCAATAAGAAAAATACGTAAATCCTACTTCAAATTTTCTTAAGATATAATGATCTATGATCTCTTATTACGTATCTCATTTTCCTTACAGTCTGACTCTAGCTGGCCTTCAGTAGTTTACCTGCTCATACAAA
>JANSTP010273236.1:0-10220 GCA_025330745.1 Cladonema radiatum | reverse complement strand
TTTCGCTCCTGTGGCAAGCTAGGACACTTTAGTAAAGTCTGCCACCAATCATCTAATATCCCAAAAGACCCTACACCAACAACTAGTTCAGACTCAACAGTACGTTACATTACTACTGATAAATCATTGTCAGATGATGAATTTGTTTCTTCCCTTTTGATCGCGCCACAAAAAATCCGCATCTAAACAATGATTTATTTTGTATTAAAATAAATGATACAAATCTGAATGTACTTATTGACAGTGGCAGCTCTGTTAATGTTTTAAGCAAAGAAACATATGATAGCCTACAATCAAAACCTGCCCTCAAGCCTTACCACAAAAGAATCTTTGGATTTAACTCCTCCAATCCGCTGCCAGTTTTGGGCTGCATCTCGGTGTCTATTACTACTGATGAAAATTATGCGAACGGGATATTTGTAGTTCTACCATCTGCTGAAATGACAATACTAGGAAGAGATACTGCATTAGAACTTAACCTTCTTCGACTTGGTCCTGCTGTTGCCCAAGTATATCATCTTCATGTTCCAGGAAATGATCAACTCAGTCCAAGAATATCGGAAATATGTTTGGTTAGCGGTTAGCGTCAGTTTGGGGTCTATTTGCACGTATGCTGAGTATGTAAGTATTTAAGTATCTCAGTATCTGAGTATTTAAACAATTGCTATCTATCTCCCTTCAACACTATTGTTTCATATGTTTCCTACGTTTCTTACGTTTCCTATCTTTCCTACGCTTCTTATGTTTCCTATGCTTCCTATGTTTCCTACGTTTCCTATGTTTCCTACGTTTCCTATGTTTCATACGTTTCTTATGTTTCCTACGTTTCCTATCTTTCAAACGTTTCCTACGTTTCTTATGTTTCCTACGCTTCCTATGTTTCCTATGTTTCATACGTTTCCTACGTTTCCTATGTTTCCTATGTTTCCTATGTTTCTTATGTTTTCTACGTTTCATATGTTTCTTACCTTTCTTACGTTACCTATGTTTCCTACGTTTCTTACGTTTCCTATGTTTCCTATGTTTCCTACGTTTCCTATGTTTCCTATGTTTCCTACGTTTCTTTCGTTTCCTATGTTTCCTACGTGTCCTATGTTTCATACGTTTCTTATGTTTCCTACGTTTCCTATGCTTCAAACGTTTCCTACGTTTCTTATGTTTCCTATGCTTCCTATGTTTCCAACGTTTCCTATGTTTCCTATGTTTCATACGTTTCCTACGTTTCCTACGTTTTCTATGTTCCCTATGTTTCTTATATTTTATAAGTTTCATATGTTTCCTACGTTTCTTACGTTTCCTATGTTTCCTACGTTTCTTATGTTTCCTATGCTTCCTATGTTTCCTACGTTTCCTATGTTTCCTACATTTCATACGTTTCCTATGTTTCCTACCTTTCCTATGTTTCCTACGTTTCCTATGTTTCCTATGTTTCCTATGTTTCTTCTGTTTCCTACTTTTCATATGTTTCTTACGTTTCTTACGTTTCCTATGTTTCCTACGTTTTTTACGTTTCCTATGTTTCATATGTTTCCTACGTTTCTTATGTTTCCTACGCTTCCTATGTTTCATATGTTTCTTACAATTCCTACGTTTCCTACGCTTCTTAAGTTTCTTTTGTTTCCTATGTTTCATATGATTCCTACGTTTCCTTCGTTTCCTATGTTTCCTAAGTCTCCTAGGTTTCATACGTTTCTTATGTTTCCTAAGTTTTCTACGTTTCAAACGTTTCCTACGTTTCTTATGTTTCCTATGCTTCCTATGTTTCAAACGTTTCCTATGATTCCTACGTTTCATACGTTTCCTAAGTTTCCTATGTTTAATACGTTTCCTTCGTTTCATATGTTTCTCACGTTTCCTATGTATGCTACGTTTCCTACGTTTCCTATGTTTCCTACATTTCCTTCGTTTCCTACGTTTCCTATGTTTCTTACCTTTCCTACGTTTTCTACGTTTCTTACCTTTCCTACGTTTCCTATGTTTCATAGCCTTCCTACGTTTCCTACGTTTCCAATGTTTCCCATGCCTTCCTTGTTTCTTATGTTTTCTATGCTTACTATGTTTCCTATGTTTCCTACGTTTCCTTCGTTTCCTATGTTTCCTACGTTTCCTACGTTTCCTATGTTTCTTATGTCTCGTACCTTTCATATGTTTCCTATGTTTCTTACGTTTCCTATGTTTCCGACGCTTCTTATGTTTCCTATGCTTCCTATGTTTCCTACGTTTCCTATGTTTCCTACCTTTCCTATGTTTCCTATGTTTCCTATGTTTCCTACGTTTCATACCTTTCCTACGTTTCCTTTGTTTCCTATGTTTCCCATGTTCCTATGTCTCCTACGTTTCATACGTTTCCTATGTTTCCTACGTTTCTTAGGTTTCCTACGTTTCCTTCGTTTCCTACGTTTCCTACGTTACCTTCGTTTCTTATGTTCCCTACGTTACCTACGTTTCCTCTGTTTCCTACAATTCCTATGTTTCCTGTTTTTCCTACGTTTCTTATGTTTTCTACGCTTCCTATGTTTCCTATGCTTCCTACGTTTCCGATGTTTCCTCTATTTCCTACGTTTCCTATGTTTCCTACGTTTCCTATGTTTCCTACGTTTCATACGTTTCCTAACTTTCCTACGTTTCTTTTGTTTCCTATGTTTCCCACGTTCCTATGTCTCCTACGTTTCATATGTTTCCTATGTTACCTACCTTTCCTATGTTTCCTACGCTTCCTTCGTTTCCTACGATACCTTCGTTTCCTATGTTCCTTACGTTACCTACGTTTCCTCTGTTTCCTACAATTCCTATGTTTCCTATGTTTCCTACGTTTCTTATGTTTTCTACGCTTCCTATGTTTCCTATGTTTCTTACGTTTCCGACGTTTCCTATATTTCTTACGTTTCCTTTGTTTCCTACGCTTCCTATGTTTCTTACCTTTCCTACGTTTCCTACGTTTCTTATGTTTCCTATGTTTCTTAGGTTTCCTAAGTTTCCTAGGTATCCTATGTTTCCTAGGTTTCCTATGTTTCCTACGTTTCCTATGTTTCATAGGTTTCCTTTGTTTCATAGGTTTCCTATACTTCCTACGATTCCTATGTTTCATACGTTTCCTACGTTTCCTATGTTTCCTATGTTTCTTAGGCTTCCTACGTTTCATATGTTTCCTACGTTTCCTATGTTTCAAACGTTCCCTATGTTTCCTACGTTTCCTATGTTTCAAACGTTTCCTACCTTTCTTATGTTTCCTACGCTTCCTATGTTTCCTACGTATCCAATGTTTCCTACGTTTCATACGTTTCCTACGTTTCCTATGTTTAATACGTTTCCTTCGTTTCATATGTTTCCCACGTTGCCTATGTCTCCTACGTTTCATACGTTTCCTATGTTTCCTACACTTCCTATGTTTCCTACGTTACCTATGTTTTCTACGTTTCCTACGTTTCTTTTGTGTCCTAAGTTTCCTACATTTCCTTCGTTTCCTATGTTCCCTACGTTTCCTACGTTTCCTATGTTTCCTATGTTTCCTATGTTTCCTACGTTTCTTATGTTTCCTACGTTTCCTATGTTTCATACGTTTCAAACGTTTCCTATGTTTCTTAGGTTTCCTATGTTTCCTACGATTCCTATGTTTTATATGTTTCTTATGTTTCCTACGTTTCCTATGTTTCCTACGTTTCCTATGTTTCCTATATTTCCCACGTTTCCTATGTTTCCTATGTTTCCCATGTCTTCCTCGTTTCTTATGTTTCCTACGCTTCCTATGTTTCCTATGTTTCCTACGTTTCCTACGTTTCCTATGTTTCCTATGTTTCCTACGTTTCCTATCTTTCCTACGTTTCCTACGTTTCCTATGTTTCTTACGTTTCCTACGTTTCTTACGTTTCCTATGTTTCTTAGGTTTCCTATGTTTTTTACGTTTTCTATGTTTTTTACGTTTCCTATGTTTCATACTTTTCTTATGTTTCCTACTCTTTCTATGTTTCCTACGTTTCCTATGTTTCCTACGTGTCCTATGTTTCCTACGTTTCCTATGTTTTATACTTTTCTTATGTTTCCTACTCTTCCTATGTTTCCTACGTTTCCTATGTTTCCTACGTGTCCTATGTTTCCTAGGTTTCCTATGTTTCATACGTTTCTTATGTTTCCTACGTTTCCTATGTTTCATACGTTTCCTTTGCTTCCTACGTTTCCTACGTTTCTTACGTTTCCTATCAATCTTACATTTCATACGTTTCCTACGTTTCCTTCGTTTCCTACGTTTCCTACGTTTCCTATGTTTCCCACGTTTCCTATGTTTCCTACGTTTCCTACGTTTCCTATGTTTCCTATGTTTCCTACGTTTCCTATCTTTCCTACGTTTCCTACGTTTCCTATGTTTCTTACGTTTCCTACGTTTCTTACGTTTCCTATGTTTCTTAGGTTTCCTATGTTTTTTACGTTTTCTATGTTTTTTACGTTTCCTATGTTTCATACTTTTCTTATGTTTCCTACTCTTTCTATGTTTCCTACGTTTCCTATGTTTCCTACGTGTCCTATGTTTCCTACGTTTCCTATGTTTTATACTTTTCTTATGTTTCCTACTCTTCCTATGTTTCCTACGTTTCCTATGTTTCCTACGTGTCCTATGTTTCCTAGGTTTCCTATGTTTCATACGTTTCTTATGTTTCCTACGTTTCCTATGTTTCATACGTTTCGTTTGCTTCCTACGTTTCCTACGTTTCTTACGTTTCCTATCTTTCTTACATTTCATACGTTTCCTACGTTTCCTTCGTTTCCTACCTTTTCTACGTTTCCTATGTTTCCCACGTTTCCTATGTTTCCTACGTTTCATACGTTTCCTATGTTTCCTACGCTTCATATGTTTCTTACGTTTCCTACGTTTCTTTCGTTTCCTTTGTTTCCTACGTTTCCTTCGTTTCCTACGTTTCCTCCGTTTCCTACGTTTTATACGTTTCCTATGTTTCCTACGCTTCATATGTTTCTTAAGTTTCCTGCGTTTCTTTCGTTTCCTTCGTTTCCTACGTTTCATTCGCTTCCTACATTTCCTATCTTTCCTACGTTCCCTATGTTTCCTACGTTTCCTACGTTTCCTATGTTTCTTACATTTCCTACGTTTCATACTATTCCTACGTTTCCTACGTTTCCTATGTTTCATAGGTTTCCTAACTTTCCTACGTTTCCTTTGTTTCATACGTTTCTTATGTTTCCTACGTTTCCTATGTTTCCTACGTTTTTTATGTTTCCTATGTTTCCAACGTTTCTTTCGTTTCTTACGTTTCCTACGTTTCCTTCGTTTCCTATGTTTCTTAGGTTTCCTATGTTTGCTACGTTTCCTATGTTTCTTAGGTTTCCTATGTTTCCTACGTTTCCTATGTTTCATACGTTTCTTATGTTTCCTACGTTTCCTACGTTTCATACGTTTCTTACGCTTCCTATATTTACTACGCTTCCTATGTTTCATACGTTTCCTACGTTTCTTTCCTTTCCTACGTTTCCTACGTTTCCTTCGTTTCCTATGTTTCCTACGTTCCCTACGTTTCCTATGTTTCCTAGGTTTCGCACGTTTCCTACGTTTCCTATGTTTCCTATGTTTTCTATGTTTCAAACAATTCCTACGTTTCTTATGTTTCCTACGTTTCCTATGTTTCATAGGTTTCCTACATTTCCTATATTTCATACGTTCCCTACGTTTCTTTTGTTTCCTACGCTTCGTATGTTTCCTACGTTTCCTATGCTTCATATTTTTCTTACGTTTCTTATGTTTCCTTTGCTTCCTATGTTTCCTACGTTTCCTACGCTTCCTTCGTTTCCTACACCTCCTATGTTTCCTATGTTTCCTATGTTTCCTATGAAAGGTAGGAGACAGAGGAAACGTGGGAAACATAGCAAACGAAGGAAACGTAGGAAACATAGGAAATGTAGGAAACGTAGGAAACATAGGAAACGTAGGAAACGTAGGAAACGTAAGAAACATAGGAAACGTAGGAAACATAGAAAACATAGGAAACATAGGAAACGTAGGAATCATAAGAAGCGTAGGAAACATAAGAAACGTAGGAAACGTTTGAAACATAGGAAACGTAGGAAACATAAGAACGTATGAAACATAGGAAATATAGGAAACGTAAGAAACGTAGGAAACATAAGAAGCGTAAGAAACGTAGGAAACATAGGAAACGTAGGAAACATAGGAAGCCTAGGAAACATAAGAAGCGTAGGAAACGAAGGAAACATAGGAAAAATAGGAAACGTAGGAAACATAGGAAGGGTAGGAAACATAAGAAACGTCAGAAACATAGGAATCCTAGGAAACTTAGGAAACATAGGAAGCGTAGGAAACAAAAGAAACGTAGGAAACGTAGGAAACATAGGAAACGTAGGAAACATAGGAAGCGTATGAAAGATAGGAAACGTATGAAACGTAGGAAACATAGGAAACGTGGAAAACAGAGGAAACGAAGGAAACGTAGGAAACCTAGAAAGTGTAGGAAACCTAGGAAACGTAGGAAACATAGGAAACGTAGGAAACATAGGAAACGTAGGAAACATAGAAAGCGTAGGATACATAGGAAACATATGAAACGTGGGAAACATAGGAAACTTAGGAAACCTATGAAACATAGGAAACGTATGAAACGTAGGAAACATAGGAAAAGTGGGAACCATAGGAAACGAAGGAAACGAAGGAAACGTAGAAAACGTAGGAAACGTAGGATACCTAGGAAACGTAGGAAACATAGGAAACATAGGAAACGTAGGAAACATAGAAAGCGTAGGATACATAAGAAACATATGAAACGTTGGAAACATAGAAAACTTCGGAAACCTATGAAACATAGGAAACGTATGAAACGTAGGAAGCATAGGAAAAGTGGGAAACATAGGAAACGAAGGAAACGTAGGAAACGTAGGAAGCGTATGAAACATAGGAAACGTAGGAAACATAGAAAGCGTAGGATACATAGGAAACATATGAAACGTGGGAAACATAGGAAACGTAGGAAACCTATGAAACATAGGAAACGTATGAAACGTAAGAAACATAGGAAAACTGGGAAACATAGGTAACGAAGGAAACGTAGGAAACGTAGGATACCTAGGAAACGTAGGAATCATAGGAAACATAGGAAGCGTAGGAAAGATAGAAAGCGTAGGATACATAGGAAACATATGAAGCGTGGGAAACATATGAAATGTAGGAAACTAAGAAAACATAGGAAACGTTGGAAACGTAGGAAACGTAGGAAACGTAGGGAACGTAGGAAACATAGGAAACGAAGGAAAGGTAGGAAACGTAGGAAACGAAAGAAACGTAGGAAACGTATGAAACATAGGAAACGTAAGAAACATAGGAAGCGTTGGAAACATAGGAAACGTGGGAAACATAGGAATCGAAGGAAACGTTGGAAACGTAGGAAACGTAGGAAACGTAGGAAACATAGGAAACGTAGGAAACGAAGGAAAAGTAGGAAACGTATGAATCGTAGGAAACATAGGAAACGAAGGAAACATGGGAAGCGTAGGAACCATAAGAAACGTAGGAAGCATAAAAAACGTAGGAAAGATAGGAAACGTAGGAAACGTAGGGAAGGTAGGAAACATAGGAAACGAAGGAAACGTAGGAAACGTAGGAAAAGAAAGAAACGTAGGAAGCGTAGGAAACATAGGAAACGTAGGAAACATATGAAACTTAGGAAACATAAGAAACGTATGAAACATAGAAAACGTAGGAAACATAGGAAACCTATGAATTAAAGGAAACGTAGGAAACGTAGGAAACATAGGAATCGTAGGAAAGATAGGAAACGTAGAAAACGCAGGAAACGTAGGAAACGAAGGAAACGTAGGAAACCAAGGAAACGAAAGAAACGTAGGGAACGTAAGAAACATAGGAAACGTATGAAATGTAGGAAACATAGGAAACGTGGGAAACATAGGAAATGAAGGAAACGTAGGAAACGTATGAAATGTAGGAAAGATAGGAAACGTAGGAAACATAGGAAGTGTAGGAAACATAAGAAACGTAGGAAACATAGGAATCGTAGGAAACATAGGAAACGTAGGAATCGTAGGAAACAGAAGAAAGATAGGAATCGTTTGAAACATAGAAAACGTAGGAAACATAAGAAATGTAAGAAATGTATGAAACATATGGAACGTAGGAAAGATAAGAAACATAGGAAACATAGGAAACGTAGGAGACGTGCGAAACCTAGGAAACGTAGGAAACGTAGGGAACGTAGGAAACATAGGAAACGTAGGAAACGTAAGAAAGGAAAGAAACGTAGGAAACGTAGAAAACATAGGAAGGGTAGGAAACATAGGAAGCGTAGGAAACGTATGAAACATAGGATACTTAGGAAACATAAGAAACGTATGAAACATAGGAAACGTAGGAAACATAGGAAACCTAAGAAACATAGGAAACTTAGGAAAGATAGGACACGTAGGAAGCGTAGGAAACGTAGGGAACGTAGGGAACGTAGGAAACGTAGGAAAGGAAGGAATCGTAGGAAACGTAGCAAACGAAAGAAACGTAGGAAAAGTAGGAAACATAAAAGACGTAGGAAACATAGGAAACGTAGGAAGCATAAGAAACGTATGAAACATAGGAAACGTAGGAAAGTTAGGAAACCTATGAAACATAGGAAAGGTAGGAAACGTAGGAAACGTAGGAAACGTAGGAAATGTAAGAAAGATAGGAAACGTAGGAAACGTAGGAAACATAGGAAAGGTAGGAAAGATAGGAAACGTAGGAAACGCAAGAAATGTAGGAAACGAAGGAAGCGTAGGAAACGAAGGAAACGAAAGAAACGTAGGAAACGTAAGAAACATAGGAAACGTAGGAAACATAGGAAACGTATGAAACGTAGGAAACATAGGAAACGTGGGAAACATAGGAAACGAAGGAAACGTAGGAAACGTATGAAATGTAGGAAAGATAGGAAACGTAAGAAACGTAGGAAACGTAGGAAACAAAGGAAACGTATGAAACATAGGAAACGTAGGAAACATAAGAAACGTATGAAACATAGGAATCGTAGGAAATATAGGACACGTAGGAAACATAGGACACGTAGGAAACATAGGAAGCCTAGGAAACATAAGAAACGTAGGAAACATAGGAAACGTAAGAAACAATATTGTTGAAGGGAGATAGATAGCAATGGTTTAAATACTCAGCATACGTGCAAATAGAGCCTCATTTTGCGAGTGAAAATGGGGGCGAGCAGACGGATGGAAAAGGAAAAAGTCGGATTTTTCATGGATTGCTGAAAAGATAAGGGCAGTATATTTTTGTGAAACTATTTAATAAATAAAACATCTAAACTCTATATTGTCATTTAAACAAAGTAAATGAGAATCGCTAAAACCAATATATCTTCATGTTTTTGTATTGAAATGCAAGTTTTTGAATTTGTTCTGTCAGTGTGGAATCTACAAAACCAACTTTAGTGTGGAATGTCTCTCTCACTTCACTGTCTCAGGTTTTATCGATGTTTAATTTCCGCCCCGCCGCCCCTGAAAAAGTCGGATTTTTCTTCGCTACTATGAGGTGGGCGGAGGACGCTGACCAAACTTATTTTCGATACCGGCTTTATACAAATATTCTGATCGTTTCAAAGGACTCGGCTTGCTTAAAGACGTGAACATACATGTTCAAGTTGACAAAGACATACCTCCTGTGGCACAAAAGGCTCGACGTCTTCCATTTCTCATGCAGCGACAAGTTGACAGCGAATTAGATAAACTTCTCATGTTGGGTGTTATTGAACCAGTTAGCTCACCGCCCTTGTGGGTTAACCCATTAGTTATTGTTCCAAAAAAAAATTCTGATAGCATCAGAATGTGCGTTGACATACGGGCTGCGAATACTGCCATTATCCGAGAACCATATCAAATTCCAACCCTTGATGAACTTCTACAGGAATTGAACGGTTGTGTCGTATTTACAAAACTTGATCTAAATAAGAAGGGATATCATCAAATTGCATTCGATAATGAAAGCCGAGATTTAACAACATTTGCAACCAAGGCTTACTATAGTAACTATAGTGAGCCTTGTTTGCAACACATCGTGGACTTTTTCGGTATACGAGACTCATTTTTATCTCACGAAAGTGAGAGTTTCTTTTCGCCGTCGTCCAAATTTCAAAATTTATTTTTTTCTTTGTAGCAATATCAAAGTTCGGAAATCCGTTAAAATTTTTTCTCAGTCTTTCTCAGTATGTGAA
>JANSTP010273225.1:0-10221 GCA_025330745.1 Cladonema radiatum | reverse complement strand
ATAACAGTATCTAAAATTCCATCTCTCTTATTATCAATGTTGGCTGCTTTGAAAGTTTGATTCGGAAATAATTCATTAATCAACATTATGATATATGTAGAGAACACCCCTGTCTCAGTAACCCGGTGTGGTGACCAAAACTCAAATAGCACCTTTTTAAGAAAATTAACCGGGATTTCGAAAACTGGGTAATTTTCCACCGGGCTCACACTTTAGAATAGCCAGCCAGGTAAAACTAGGAAATTTTATTAGCAGGCCGGATTAATTTTTGGGTAATTTTGACTGAGCTGCCTGAAATGCTGCCTGAGCTGCATTTTAAAAAAAAAACACCGACACCGTGAGACACTGTCCAGGGCCTCACCAGGCCACTGATTCAGGGGTGTTAGAGAGAAAAAGATTCTTAAATAAGTTAAGGTCCTCGATTACACAGATTTTTTCATAAGCATATCCACAAAGATCCAAAAAAAAATCCATCAATTAAACTTATTTTGCGTGGGGGGAGAGTTGAGGGGTAAAATTACCCTCTAAAACCTTTTTTTATGGTGAAAAAACTTTCTTTATAACTTTCAGTTTCTGTTTCTAATTTTAATTTGCGTGCTTTGCTTTTAGTACCGTTTGAAAGAGAATTGGTTGTTTACCTGGATGCATTTTTTGCAATTGATTTGATTTTGATTATTATTCGGTATAGAACAAGTTTCATTTGAAACGAATAGAACTATATTAATAAGTTATATTAATAATCAGTTTCGTTAAGTATTTCGGGTTTTAAACAGGTGTCATGCTACCCCCTGTCCCCACCTTTTTACAGCACTCAAAAAAAGCCAACCCAAAAAAAGTTTAAAAAATGCACAAATTTTTGAATTTGCGGCTTAAAGTCTTGCAATTAAATGTCGTCAAAACAATTCATTTTTCACCCAGAGGTTAGATATTGCTTTCACGTACTGTGAATTTCTTTAAATAAAGTGACTTGACTACATTGGAACAATTGGATAAATGTGCTAATTTTGATTATTGTGTTTTTAGACCGTTGGCACAACTTTAATAAAAAGGAGCATCTAAGAACATTCGGAAAGGTTATTTATTGTATTTAGTTCTAAGAACCTGATGTTTCAATTTCATTTTCTCCAGATTTGTTTACGTGTTGTTGATTGGGCGTTTGGACTAATTTTTCCTCATGATATTTTAAGGCCCGTACGTCAACGAACAGCTTCCAAAATTGATTTCTCTCACCTGGCTTCCACAAGAAAACTTGCTGCTTATAAGGATCAAAAAGACCACTTTTTGTCACAACCAGACTGGCCGTCCCATGTAGGTTTGATTGAAAGTAGATTTTTTATTATGGCGACCTAAATTGCCTATGCCGAAAATATTACATGAATTCTAACCCCAAAAGTAGGAAAAAATGTCCTTTTTGAACAGCAATAAGAGCACGATATACAATCATTCATAAAAATCCTAAGACAGTTTCTTCTGTGAAAATTTTCGCCATAAACCATAACAACGAGGGTATTTTGTTGCTTTCATAAGCAGCTATTATATTAATCGCCCAATTTTCTATATAAGCCTGAGCCTTTGGCTCTTGAGTGAGGAGGAAAACCACTCAATGTCCATATTGGTTGTTTGTGAATCCTTTTCAAGTGGCTTGCCAGGGAAATGTCGAAAATTGTCATTTCCGAACTTTGAAAAAAGACGGAATTTTTCCTCCTTAAACACTGTGCTTGGTTTTAGTTTAAGCCCAACTAATATTTGGGAAGAGAGACTTTTTTGGCTATGATCTCATACTTTCCTGAAAAATTCCAGAATCCTGATGGCTATTAAGCCAAATTTTTTGAAGAGAACCCGAAATCTAAAAACATTTATTTCTTACAGTATGATTATGGATCGCTGATGCATTATCGGTTAACCGCTTTCTCCAAGAACAGTTCTGCAACCATGCGGTTAAAGAAGACGACAAATGTTAAACATATCGGTTATGCACCTACTCTCAGCGCTGCTGACATCACTGAAGTTAAACACTTTTATGATCCTATTATGAAAGGTAACAAGACTTCAGTTAAATACAATGTGGGTCAAAATTTTGGTACCGTTTAATTCCTATCATTGACATATCGGCCAACTTATCAAAATATTTATTCATTCTCTCTTCTTAATATGCTAGCCATTCTGTTTTTGACATGGAATATCGTAGCAACATTGAGCAAGACGCATATTCAACTAACAATGTTGGACAACAGTTTTCTACTTCACCATCATGTTGTGAGCTACAGCACATTGAATGTTGCCCTACCAATGCTGGTTAAAAATGCTGGCCACATGTGTTGCTTGCTTTGCAGCCGCCTAAATACTTTTGTCAAACTGTCTCATTTGAATTACTGACTTAGGTCCTAGCCTAATTATGATCCCATATGCGCTCACGATCATTTCCTGAAAGAACGATTAGATATCGTGTCCGCCAGACAAACGAGGCGTGCGTTTGTAGCTCAACCCTAGGATTTGCTGCCTGGTGCACTACCAACTACTAATTTTCATACAGTGAATGAATCAACGTTCTGCGTTTTTCATCTGTTTTAATATGATTGGTTGATTGACTGAATCTTGATTAACCACTGTTTTCTGTCTGTTTTTGCAAAGTTTGACAAAATATTCTGTAACTTTTCTTTTAAGATTGTCGTACAACAGGATGCGGTGATAATGCGAAATGTAATGAAGGGACATTCATTTGTGATTGCACCAACGGGTACATGAAATTCGGGAAAGAATGCAAAAGTAAGTAGACTTTGATTTTGAAACATAAAAAATTATGTATACACTAAAATATCTAAAGTATTCAAGGCTTTGAGTTATTATATAGCCCTCCTCAATGGATTCTAGTTTATAGTAGAAATGCCAAACAATATGTGCAAAAAATAGACTAGATCTTAGACTATTCTTGTCAAGTCGCAAACCAAAAGCATTACATATTTCCCTTTTCTGTAACGTATCAGGTTCTCAAAATCCCATTAGAAAAAGATTTGAGCCGATCGAATGTCCAAGAGTGACAAAGATTTTGAAGTTTTTTTGTCGCAATAAGATGAAATCTACCAGAAACCTCATAGAAACTTTGTTAAATCATAAGATAATTAATTGGTCGAGATGAAAGGTTACTATCTTGAAGAGTGAAGCAGATAATAAATGTTTTTGAAATAGTAATTTTATGCCTCAGCCTAGAAATTCATACAAACTCATCACTACCCGACAGCAACCGAACTACTAGCGTACTAGTAAGAACTAGTTGTGCTATCGTTACACCGCTGCAACGTAATAACTACAGGCATAGAATTAAATTTTAATAATATCATACCTTAAAGCTAAGTCAGTATTGATCTTTAAGCTAACACTCTCTGTAATTCTAACTCCGAGGGGAAACTTTATTTTCGCTCCAAGTTAAAAAAAAATGGAATTAGATAGTGATGAATTCTAGTTTCAAGAGTTAACTTCAAGAATTAAATAATAATATAGTTTCAAATTGATGAGAGCCAACTTTCCTTATTTGGGAGAAAGGAATATGAAGAAAATAAATCTCTTTTATGATTGGGTTCTTTTCCAGTTTTTCTGGTACCTCCTACTATTCTGCTTTTTGGCTATAAGAAAGTTAAGATTCTCTTCTACTATCCTAAATTCCTTAGCTTGACGTCAATGGCGGACGAGATTTCTTATGCAAAAATGAGCAAGATTTAGGAGTATCTATTATGACATTTTTAATATGTAGACGTTCTGGTAGTGAAATAGAAACTCGGAAAAATTTTCTGAAGCTCAAACAACCTTTTGCAAGGACTGAATATATGAAAAAATCTTTAGCTTACTTAGGTCTCCAAAAATGGAATAGTCTAAGTAGCGATTTGAAAAACAGTGTGAATGTGAATTCGTTTAAACATAGAATTAAATTTCAATTAATGAAAACAAAAGCCTTCAATGAAACTAATCAGTTTTTGTTTTATTAAGTTTAAGTTTAAGTTGTTGTTATTATTATTGTTACTATTTATTTATTTATTTATTTATTTATTTATTTATTTATTTATTTATTTATTTATTTATTTATCCGTATAAAAATTTATATAGCTTTTGCCGTAGTGGGACCACAATGAAAATCTTGCGTATGCTTGTTTTGTGCTCATCCCCGTCACCAAGCCGCTCTTATATCTGTTCTTTGTTTATTTATTGCTTTCTATTTTATTTATTGCTTTCTATTTTATTTATTGCGCATTTTAACAGTTTTTAAAAAAATTTTCAAACATGGTTTTAGTAAGTTATTTTATTAATTGTATTATAATTATTTTTGGTGGCAAAGATATTACTTATTTACCACTTAATAGACATAAACATTTTATTTAGGATTAATATGTAGTTGTTTTTTTCTTTAGATTCGGTCGTTATGAATATGACAGGTCGAGTTATTTCACATTTTCATTCACATTTTGATTCTTCGTTGAGCTCCTGTCTGTACCAGTGGCGCAGTGAGGGGACAAACTTTTAAAAATGTTGACCGGGATTTCGAAAACTGGATAAATTTCGACCAGTCCCACACATAAGAATAGTCTGGCTGGGCAAAATTATGATTATTTTTCGTTGGACCCTTCTAACATTTATAGCTATTTCATCCAGGCTGCCTCAAATTTTCAGTTTTCGCCAAGGTCGGGTAATTTTTAAGAAGCATGTTTTCAAATTTGGAGGCAAACATCCACCATCCAGGGTTTAACCAGACCACTGAATTGTTGGATGACATTGATTCTTTGATCCTTGAACTCTGTCCCGGGACCTCTTTACTCACAGTAACAATTATTGCCCTTATCATGTAATCATTTTTTTCGCTAGTTTCAAATAAGCTAGCCCCTGCTAAATGCTTTGTGACGAAATAATCGTTTCCTATTCACTCTGGATGGGGGCCGATATTCGAGCAGGGGAGAGTATTGAATAAAATAAATCTTCACAGAGCCGCTTATTTAGGCCAGAGCGGATATTCGGCTGGAAGCGCTTACTGTGTCTTTTACGGTATTTAAATAATATTATCAGTGATTATTTCTGATAAATAATTTTATAGTATTTTACCTTTTTATTAAAAATTTATTAATCTATTATTCGATGTAATTTTAGGTTTTGCAAAATCACAGAATTATTTTGAGCCAAACGTTAACCGTTAGTATTAACTTATTGTATACTTTTTTTTGGTACCATTATATATACTATTAATTTTTAATTAATAAATTTTATCATATATATTTGTGTTTTAGAACTTATTGTGCCATGCATTCGAAAGAAATGTGAATTTAAAGTTTCCGTAAAATTTCCATACATTGAAAAAGAGAATAATGGTTAGTGTACTTACAATAAATTACTTCCTTATTTATAAATTACTCCCTTTTTTATTTTTCTCATTTTTTGTAAGCAGCCTCTTTTGTATGACAATGGAACTCCTTTAATTCTAACTTTTATAATTTTAATCCTAACATTCGATTTCGTCAATTTTAACTCTTTTCATTTGAAAAAAACATATTACTCGAAAAACTTTCCAATTCAAATCAAGAATCAAAATCCAGCTTTCAATATGGGTCGCTGAATTGTTTCATCATAGAACTTATAGCCCATTATTACTGTGTGCTAATTTCTTAGAGTAACTGGCATAAATAAAAGTTAGGAAAGTTATTTATTTTTTAATTTTACAAGCTTTTTTTAACAGCTATCGCTATGGGCAAATACAAATACTGTATCAAATGGCGTATCGAGTCAGCAAAGGAGTCATTCGTTTATGGACTTGTCACAAGTTATGTAGTATTAAAGAACAATCGATATGGTTCTTTTACAACCGATGAGAGGTCGTCATCAAAAAAGATCATTTACCAAAACAAAAAACTGCTGAAGGTCGAAGAGAAGGAAATTATCTTCTATAACAGAGAATTGTCAGCTCCTCTTAAGAATGATAACATTCAAGTGAGTTCGTTTGCCTTTGCAAAGTACAGAGCTTTTGAAGGGGATCTATTAATTTCTGAACGAAAAAGAGTTACACCTTGAAGTTTTCGTTTTTCACAAAAACAATTTTCAAAAAGATTTTACGAGACACAAAACCACGCCTTTTGCGCTTTCCATGCCAAAAAAATGGTTAGGAATAATATTGATTGAAGATGCGTCAATATACCATTAACATCAAATTCTGCAACTAAAAAAAAAAAGCAAACATTATGATTTTTTTTTTTTTGATTTTTTTTTTTTTTTTTTTTTTTTCATTTTATGAAGCTCAAGACTTTCCACTTTTTCTAAATTCTTCTTCTCTCTCCTCAAACTTCTCAAGCTTTCGACTCTCTGAGGATCAAGAAAAGAGATTATCAGGTTTAAAATTTTAACTGAATTTAGAAAAAACTTCTGCATAACTTTTGCTATTTGCAGGGACATATATGATCACAAACGCCTATCTTTAATATGGTTAATATATGAGTTTTTGTTTGTTACGGAAAGATTTTGAGCTTTTAATGTTGAAGAGTATATACTTTAGATATCACTTTTCCTTTTTATTAGCTTTATTTATTCATAGGTAACATTTCACGTTGGACAGAACTCAGGTGAAGACCAGAAGAAGTTGATAAAAAACTTCGAAATCCATCTTGCAGACAGCAAAAGTTCGTGTGTTCTTGGTGCAGTTTAGATTGTTGTAGTAGTGTTTCTATATCATTGTTGTACTCAATGTAATCCCAGATATTTAATAACAATTATTCCAATGTATATTAATTTAAATTTGTCATTAATATCAAACAATACTTTTTGCTACTATGTTCCTTATTACCAAACTTTTTTCCTACGTCTGGCACTTGGGGGCATTTTTGATTCAAATTGCAGTAGACACCAGCTAACTCGAACACTGAAGGGACTGAACTATAACATAAGTTTCCATTTTAAGGCGTGGAAAATACGTAGATAAACTAACCGTATGTTTTAAGCATTGCCAAAAGTTAATTTAAAAAATGTTTCTAATAACTCTGTGTGCCTTTAATATTTGACAGAAACTTTTCAGGCCTTTTCATTTTGTAGAAGAAAATTGACAGATTTTCATAATATTGAGTTGGTTGCCATTAAATTTGATTGAGCTTTCTTTATTATATGCTTAGATTTGATTGAATCCATTTTCCCTGATTGACAGCCTAAGCAAAAAAAAAAAGATCATAGCTGACAGAATTATAGTTTTGCATATAATTAAGACGTCGCCATTTAAATAAACAGATTTTGAATGCATAGTTTGCAGTTGGAAAAGTTATGGATGAGTTAACTCTTTACAAAACTCACGCTCAAGCAATGAACTTGGTCTTTTACCTTAACATAAAAAATTAATATTTGATTAATAACTGTCTCGCTGATTAACCTTGTTTCATTACATGTTGCATATCGTGCTCAGATTTAGATTAAAAACTTTCACCATCTATATCCGAAAATTTATAATCTTAGCTCGATTGAGAAATTTCCATTGCTTTGTTCTTCATGATTTAGACTAGAAATCTAGTCAAATTTCCTATTCTGGGAATCGGATTGTTATAACGTACGCGAATTTTTTTTCCTCTGCAGATAGTCATGATTTTGACTAGTTTTGGAAGTCCGCAAAATTGTAATCACTTTCATCGAATGGCATGTCAGCATGAGAAGAAGTAATTCTATTAACTCTGTAGAAATTTCATAATTTCGCAACTCAGACTCATAACAAACTTACGGATCTTACGGATTCATAACAAACATTGGTTTTGTATGACTGTATGGTTGCTTTTTCTTAAATTTCAAAATCAAAATTTAATTTGAGTCATTTCCTTAGGGCCATGCCTTAGGGCAATTTTGTTATAGCATCTGGTGAATCTAGTAGCACCTTGCAAATGGTCTCTTTTATTTTTCTGAATTCTCTCCTTTTGGCGTTGTTACAAATTTTTGAAAAAGTAAGTAGTAGATGGAAACCAATACTTTTTCTAACGTTCCCATACTTTAATAAAAGTTCTGAAGAAGTACAAATTTCTATTTTATTACAAACTGCCTTTGGTGGAGTTTTATATTTTTACATATCAAAATCACAAGTGAAAAAAAAATTTTCACTGTCATGAAATGGTAAAAAAGCACAATAAAAGGTCCAATATCAAGACTGCAGTGTCATATTTTCGTGAAACAGTTTTACTGTAATAAAAGCAGCTATGATAAAAGCATCTATTGCACACAACACATGCACAAAATGGACAATTTTTTTAATATGGCATGGAAAGGCTCTATAAAATCTTTATTTTTTTGGTTGCTTATACCTTAATGATTGTTTATACCTTTTGAATTCAGTTTGTCATGGTCTCCAGTCGCTTGCATTTCTGAATACATTTCTTGCATTTTTGATTGCTTTTTTTACTACTCCATCCATAGTGATGTTTTAATATCATCTTTGTAACGTCTCTTTTGTTTACGTGACTTTTTTTCCATTGAAATGATGCGTTACTGACAAAATATGTTCTGTTCCTGCTATTGTTTCTTGCATTGCTTCAATACTTTTATATTATCTTTGTTTCCTGATAAGATAACTTTTCTCTTTGAATTTAATTTTCAAAATGCTTTGCTTGTTTAAAAGAATTTTCGTTATCTTGATAAAATTGCTTCAAATTATCCAATTGATTGTTTGATTGTGTTTCAACTTTGATTGCATCCTTCTATTTTTGATAAGATAGATTTTGCGTATAATTGGTGCCGATACTTTAGTGATTGCTTAAAAGTATTCTTATTAGTTTGATAGGAGGCATTTTATTTCCTCGTTGACGTACTAGTAAGTGAGTTTTATTTCATACAATAATTCTTTTTCTTTGAGTTTTGAATCGTTTTTCTTTATTAAGTTGATAATGAATCTTTTCTCCACTGATTTTTTCACTAGCATTGAGCTTTGCACCACAAACAAAATGTTCTGTTTGTTCAATATCTCCTGGTAATTCACGGAAAAAAATTTTTTCTCAGTAGTTCGGTATTCAACCCAGGAAATGTATAGGTGGAGAGGGGTCTATGGAGTTTTTCTCGAAAAATATAAAGAACCTCTTACCATTGCATGATAAAAGGAATCTTGAGCAGCAATTTAAAATCAAGATCTCGACTGTGTATGCCATTCTAGCCATTTTTAGGTCAAGATTTCAGAAATTTTCTCTGGTACGCTCAAAACTTTTTCTTGTAGTCTATCAATCCTATTACATTCTTCCCTTTTTAAACACATCCATACCTAAGGGAAGTAATTGTGATATATAGAAAGCTTTCAATATCAGGCATCTTTGATTTAAGCGTGATAAAACTACTCACTCTAACTAAAACATGCAGTTTATAGTTGTTAGTTAACAATATCACGAATAAATATAGTCGTCTTTATGATGTTATTTTTAGCAGATTCCAGCATTTTTATGGGCGGATACAAAACGCACAAAGCATAGTGCATAAAACATAAGTTATGATGCGCAATAAAAATTATTATAAAAAATTATCTAGCGTTTTTCGTTGGAATGTGTCATTTTGGTATCAATTTGTCGTCCCAATCTATAGTTGTTACATATTTATTAAAATTATTTCTGTAGATTTTAGTAGCACCCTGTCGGAAAGCGGAATATCTTTTTGGCGAGTAGGTTGACACTTTTTGCAGAACAACCTTGCGAATTGATTTGCGATCTCAACTAAAGATCAGCGTCAATGTTTGAAGAGGAAAAGATATATTTTTTAATTTGTGACTTATGGTATTTCGTGTACCATAATCAATTGTTGTACTATTGACTTTCAATAAATCGAACACACACGGACCTGGAAAAAAGTTCGACCAACAGAGATATTCGAGTTTTCGAGTGTTCGAGTTACCGAAAGTCAATTGTGTTTTAGTTCCTAGAATTCTATCACGCATAGGTATAGGGTGTGTCAAAAAAAACAAGCATGAATAAATTTTGAAATATGTTCATTACTACTGCGTTTTGATTGCTCAAATTTTACAGCGTTAAACTATAATAATTATTTTTCGACATAACTAAACGTAACCTTGATAATTCATGGAAGTTAGAGTCTATCAATACTGTTTAAAAATATTAATGAAATCAAAAAATACACAAAGCACATACAGAATGTCAAAAAGCACAACCAACAACTGCAATAAAATGTGATAAAACAACTAAAATGCTCAAAGCTACCCCTATTTAACTTTCAAAACTGTTTGCAGCGACT
>JANSTP010273214.1:0-10222 GCA_025330745.1 Cladonema radiatum | reverse complement strand
TAACAATGCTCATCCCAAAAAATGCCTCACTAACTTGAAAAACACACAGATAAATAAATTCCTATATAAATCAAAAAGTTACCTTTTACTGTCAGTTTTGTCTTGTTTGCATATTTCCTTTTTCAACACTATCTAATGACGAGATTTTCTTACAAATAACTCTAATATATCATCAAAACTTGACTTTCAAAATGATATCAATAACTCTTTACCTAATGAAGCAGAAACATTTTTTTACCAAGTTTTTTACAAGAATTGCAATTCATTGCAAATCGCCACTCAAGGAGATAATAAAATTGAACTTCAAAATGCTTGCAAATATTATGATTTACTTGATTTCAAAAGCCAAACATCACATTTGAAAGCCTTTTGTTCAGTTTTACATTTAAATATTACGTCACTCGCAAAAAACTTTGACAATCTTTTCTCTGTGCTTGCTTTTCTTGATTTTATGTTTGACGTCATAGCTATCACGGAACACAAAATTCCGAGTCTTCATAATAACGCATTTCTTTTCACGGCAACGGAATCTTCACGGTGGCGCCGGACTTTTTGTATCGAACTGTCATACTTTCAAACGGAGATTGGATCTCAATCGTCTAATGTATAAGTCAAAATGTCTTGAATCATGTTTTATTGAAATTCTGATACCTAAGAGACGTAGTATTATTTTGTGGCTGCATTTATAAACATCCCGATATGCAAATATTCGAATTTATCGAAGATTATCTTTTGCTAGCTCTGAGTAAAATATCGAAAGAAAATAAAATCTGTTTTCTCTGTGGCGACATTAACATTAATCTTCTGAATTCTCATAAAAACAAAGCAATTTCTAATTTTCCTCAGACAATGGAGTCTTTTATGTTTTTACTTTTGATTAACTTACCGACTCATGTCGCTGAATATTCCAGCACACTTATTGATAATATTTTTCTCAATAATTTCGAACAAAATATTTTATCTGGCAACTTAACATGCCAAATTTCTGATCATTTAATGCAATTTTCAGTGCTACAAAATTTTTGAAATTATGTTCCTGACAAGTTTAAAAAAAATCCCGAAAGCTTAGAGCCGCAAATACTCCACAGTAATTCTTCTGACACAAATAACTTATATGAAACATTTTTCTTGTACAATATCTGATCTGATTGATGAACACGCACCCGTAAGGACCCTTACCAAATAGGAAAATTCTATATTCTATATTCTATCCTATAAAATTCTAAGAAATCATTTTAAACAAGAATGTAAAGTGTCTAAGAATAATTACTATCAAAACTATTTTCAACGGCATTCTAACTATTTGTCAAAAACATGGTCTGCTGTAAATTCGCTCATATCTCGAAAAAATAAAAAATCCCACAATTCCATTTGTCTTAAGGTGGGTGATCATAGCTATACTAAAGCAAATGATATTGCTGAAATTTTCAATGAGTATTTCTCGACTGTAGGTCCTAAACTTGCTGACAAGATGAAAAAGTCAAAACACTCTCACAAATATTACTTGGATAAAATATCAAAAAATGTGTCATCTTTCTTTTTGAACCCAGGTGAAATAAAAGAGATAGAAAAAATAATTATGAATCTTGACAAGAAAAAATCAACTGGCCCAAATAGCTTACCTATTCTTATTTTGAAAAATCATTCTGTTGATTTTTCTAAACATCTTGCAGTAATTATTAATTCATCTTTTAATGTGGGTGTCTTCCCTGACCTCCTTAAAGCTTCTAACGTTATTCCTATTTTCAAGAGTGGTGATCCTTCTTCCTGTAGTAACTGTAGGCCTATCGCTCTCCTTCCAGTCTTAAGTAAAGTATTCGAAAAATGCTTCTATGCACGACTTTACAACTTTCTCAACAAATTCAAAATACTTTGTTCTGGCATCATGTTTATGGCATTTTTATTGACTTAAGAAAAGCATTTGACACGGTCAATCATGCTATTCTCCTCTCTAAACTAGAGCATTATGGCATGTGTGGTAAACCATTGAACTGGATTGAGTCCTTCTTGTCGAATAGATTGCAAAGTGTCACTTTTAATGAAACAAATTCTACAAATCGATTGGTAACTTGTGGTGTTCCTCAGGGTTCCACCCTTGGACCTTTGTTATTCTTGGTTTATATAAATGACCTTTACATGGCCTTTCAAAGAGCAATAATTCATCACTTTGCAGACGATACCAATCTACTTTTTTCAAGCAAAAAGCTAACTAAAATAGAATTTGTAATGAATTGTGAATTGATAATTTTAGTAGACTGGCTTCGAGCCAGTAAACTTCTCTTCACCCAGGGAAAACAGAGTTTATTTTGTTTCTATCTTTTAAAAAAGTAATCCAATATAATATATCTCTGAAAAATCAAGGGGGCAAACTTAAAACCTTCTCAGGAGGTCAAATACTTTGGAAAAACTATTGATGAGGTGCTTTCTTGAAATAAGCATATTGAAAAACTCTCTTCCAAACTTAATCAAACAGTAGGTGTCTTGGCAAGATTGCATCATGTACTGAATAGAGATAGCCTCAAGATGATATATTATTTCGCTTTTTTACTCCCATCTGATTTACGGTTATCTTGCTTGGTCATTGATAAAATATCTTAGAGCAAGGCATTTTTAGATATTTTAGAGATTTTTGGATAATCATTTGCTTTAATAAAACAGTCATTAGTATCCTAGTATGCCAACTTTTTCATAAAACCCCTCAAAAACCTATCTAGTTCAGCATTTAGCAAAAGATTTGGTGAAAATTGACAATTGTATTTACACGTATTATATTATGAGTGTTTTTCTATGTAAGCTATGTTGTATTAACAACTTCAAGAGAATAAAGAATGCTTGTTAATGCTTGAAAATGCGTAGAAATAAGACTGGTCTGCACCCTGGTAATTTCGTATTGCCAATGTTAATTTGATGCTTTTTAATGCTTTGATTAAGCATAAAACCTAGATAGAATGGAGAGAATTTTCAAACAAAATTTTAAAATCACTGAGTTTTGTCAATCCTAGTTTACTTGTACTGTTCTTTTATCATCATGCTGTGTCAGAGAAAAAGCTAAAATTCATTTGTAAAATGTTAGTCTTACACCATTTTTATCAATATTTTTCTTGGTTTAAATCTGCCAACTGATTAAATTTTTTAGCATGTCTTTTTATCAGAATTCTATTCTGTTTATTATTCTATTGGCTTAAGTTGTTGTTTTTGTGTTGTTGTTTTTTCTTTTTCTTTTGTTATTTACATTTGGTTAATTCTAGTCATCATAATTGCTTTGAAAAAAAAGTTTTTTTTAACAAAAAAGTAGGAAAGTTCATTAATTTGCATGCTGTTATATCCTTTAGTTGACTTCGGTTTATTGTGAAAATCTTTTTGTTATTAGAATAATCTATAACTGGTCAACTACAGGAAATAATTCTTTTAGTGAGGCAGTAGCTAAAGATGGCTTTTAGTTACTTGACTTTATTAATTCATGACAGAATAAATATCTTTGAAAAAGGTTAATTTTTATTCCAAAGTTTTATATTAAATGACATAAAGATTATTCTGAATTTAGTAGTTTGAGGATAGATGAATAACTTGCTTATTGTCAGAATATTATTTGACCTGATTTGTGTCTGTCAGTAGCAATCGTTGTTGTTTCATGATTAATCTAGTTTTGTAATATTTTATTAATTTTTTTGATCACCTCAGTTGAATCAATTAAACAATTTTTTTTATATCTGAAATAAACGTTAAAAATGGATCCACAAACTGTTGGACTTTTGGGTGAATTGAAAGATATGTTTGACAATCCAAAATTCAGTGATTGCAAGATTAATGTCATTGAAAAAAAAATGTTGGTAAGAAGTATAGTCAAAGACGAAAGAAACATAAAGCATTGGTGCAATGTAAAGAATTTTTATTCACTTCAATTCATAGCCATTGCAATATACTAGCTTCACAGAGTAAATATTTTGACAAAATGTGCGAGTCATCAATGAAAGAATCTCTTACGAAAGAAATATCATTGAAAGTAGATGAGGGAGAAGGTGTTTTTGTTAAATTTTTCATTCAAGCATTTTATTGGGTGGACATCTTCAAAACTTTGAACTTTTATTCAATACTCCGTATTGTCGAGATTGCAGACTGATATTTATGTGATTCATTGATAAAACAAGCTTTGTATTTTATTCATATGAGAGAACCATTCGATCTTGCTGACTGTGGAAAAACTGTACAATATAATGAGACATGATGATATAATGAGACATGGACTTAAACTTACAGAGGTATTTATGTGGAGAATTACAGAGATATGCGGTTTTTACACAGCCAATTATTTTTGTCCATTGTAGACAAAAGTAAAAAGACAGGGTGACCAGTTTAATGAATTGTCGTTTCAATTGTTCCATGCTATGCTGAAGTGTGGAAAGCCTCTTGTCTTTTATGAAAGTAGTTTAATGTATTATATAATCTGGTGACTTGAGTTGGACTCAGATCGACAAACTGAAGACAATATCAAACTTTTATTGCATCAAATTGACTACAGACGTTTGAATCCAGAATATCTTTTAGATGTTGTTACTGTCGATCATGCAGTTTTGAATAAATGGCAAGGATATAAAAAATGGTTTGTATTTGCAGTAGGCTATCACAGTTATTCATCTAAAAGAAAATGCTTGGGTAGCGATACTTCGTTACCACAGGGGAATAGGAGATTGTTTCGAAGCAAGGATTTTGGTGCTTCATGGAAGTTTCTAATGAATAAATCGTGTACCAATGATGAATATGTCACTGATGATATATTTGTCTTTAATGGATTTGAGATAAAACCATCCCTTATCATTAAACGTAATGAGCGAGCTTACTTGCGAATAAGTATTTTAAATTTGTGTGAACATAATCTCAAGAAAAATGAAACATTGTCAATATTTAAGTTCTGTATAATAGCCTTGCTCCAGCCCGGAAGTCAGCATAATACTGTTTCTTCTGAATTTAATTTTGCTGATTTCAGATCCTATTATTGTATGAACTGTGACTTTACATATTGCATATGGTAGAGAATAAGTTTCGTATTGGTTGTGTTACTGATGACAAAGTCGAATTGTGGAAGTCATTTGCTTTATTTTTAGCAATGAAAGAAATGAATGATGATGACTGGCCGGAATCTTATCCTGCATATTTAGATGATGAGGAGGGATCTCTCCTATTTGTAGGTTTTGAATCTGATGAGGAATAGCTGTTTATGTATTATAACTTATACAATTTATAATAGATGATACTTTGATGGATTATTTCTTTAATTTTTTCTAACCTATTATGAAGCCCAAGACTGTTTCGAAGATAAGTATTTGACAAGTTTTTATGCATCATTTATTTATACTACGGTTACACTAGAGCAAATTTTTGGGATCGCTTGGTGGATCCAAGCAAATTTTTCATGGATCAGCAACAAACTGTATCTGCTATCTAACCTGGGAAAGTTCTTACCAGATCGTCATGAAAACTCATCAATATTAGATGGAACGGTAATGTAAACGGATTTTGCTACTAAAAATAAAAACATTTGACTATATTTGGCACTATACTCAAGTCATGTTATGAGAGTCAGAAATATCTTTATGATTGTCACACTTGCAGTTTGAATGAAGTTTTTGATTGATTATTGGAATTGAAACTAATTTACAAAACTGTGGAAAAACTTGTGCACTTCATTTGGATCTGCACCACAAAGAGCAATCTGGGAAAAGATGGTGTAGTGTAAACTTAGTATTATATTTAGAGGCCTTTTAACTCTAAAAGTACTGGGCTTTTTAGGGGCTTCTCAGAACTGGCAGAGGGGGGCATTTAAAAGTGAACCATTAAGAGTAAACCAGAAAAGCTTTTTATGCATTTGGAGTTACAGAAGTTTTCAGCTCAAAATTCCAATTTTGCCCAAATTGACCCCAAAACTCGACCTACCTGACCGTAAATTGGCTGTGGCCAAGGCAAGGGTCTAGAGACAAAAAAAAAGTTTTGATAAAAAATGAAAATTTTTTTTAGAGTCACAAAGTTTGCTAGTAAAATTTTCATCAGCTTTTTGGCTAGACTAAAAAAACTACAGTTCCCCCTCTCCAGTTGGAATAGGGTTTGCACAGATTTCAAGCAAAGCTGCTTTCTAAGCCATTTTATTCATGCACTAATATTGGGTTGAATTACTTTCTTAAAAGAATTAAGGGATACAAGCTATCACCAGTCCTAACAGTTATGTAATTTCATTTTTTGGTTAACATTGCCCGTATATCCAATTTGTTAAGAACAATAAAGTCTTTTCAGGACCTAATAACATATTGTGAGAAGATTTACTTATTGAGCTTCTTAAGGTCATGAAGGGAGTTTTTTTCTGAAAATAAGTCACATCAGAAATTAAAAAATAGTTAGACGCCTGATTTCAAAAAGAAGCAGGACATGTTCGTAAAATCAAGAGCATGGGTGCGTTTTTTTAATCTGAAAAGGGCAAAAAAGAATAGGCATTTTTAATAGTTTTCAATAAAAATTTTAAAAAGGGCAAGCTCATGGGTGCGACTTTCACACTCATAGAATCACTAAAATATGCCATGAGGGGGTTTTTTATTCCAAGTAAAGTTGGCATAATAATATTTAGTTACCAGCCCAAGAAAGTGTTTATTTTTTTCCTTTTGATTTTTGATTTTATGATTGAATAGTATATAATATTGTATTAAGTTTTTACTTTTTATTCGTTTTGAATGTAGGTAAGTAATGGTAAACTAACTGGATCGTTATCTTTATTTTGGTCATAAAGTATGTAAAGAAAATAATTTTTTTTGCATTATTTCTCCGTACTGGAGTGCTTATGTAGTACTGCTATTGAACAATCTAATAGCTATAGCAATTAGTTAGTAGCTATATTCTAAGAATATTTATAGATAGGCACCCCTCTTAAGGTGCCCCACTAAATGTAGCTGTTTTGAATTTTCTTGATTTTCATTGGCCATGAAAAACAATTTGTTTGCAGGATCAAAGTGTTCAATTTTTTTTAACTTTACAAACGGAACAAAATTGATTTCTTCAATTCTTTGAATTGAAATCTCTTCGTAGCATTTTGGTTTCGTGGTTAAAGCAAAGCTACAAAATTTGCTGCATTTTTCTCTTTTTTTCTAATATTTTGCATGTGAAAATGAGTAAAACACTGACAAAAAACATTATTCAGGAATAAATATGTGCTTAATGGAAAATCGTTACCTTAAGGGCATTATTCTTTGCGATTATAAAAAATTGTCAAACAAATTTTTGCAAATCAGTCTTAATGTGAGGAATTTGCCGATCTAATTTTTGCGTTGCCAGTATTTTGAAGATGTTTTTCTTTATACAAATCTTTCAAAAAAAGGTTTACAGATGAATAACTTTACAAAATGCGGAATTAAATTTTTCACCCAGCAAAATTCTTTAGTTTTGCGGTATTTAATTTTGCAAATGCATTTCCTCAGGATCATTTTGCAGAATTAAATAATTTTGTGATTGTGGTCCAATATTGCAAAATAAATTCTGCAAAAGTTTATTCCTCAACATTTTATGATTGCGAAGATTTATAACCTTAAGGTATGTTGATATATTAATATGAACTTAAATCCAAAATTGAAAAATTTACTTTACTTCTCTTGACACATTTAACATATTGTCATTTTCAGAAGTGATGTTAGGTTGGGCAACTGTTCTAATCTCAGCAGGATCATTTTGTAAATGTCTTTTTTTTAGTGATAATAAGGATAAGAAAAAGAATATCTTGATTGCTAATCAATGATGGATCAAGGTACTTGTTTTTACATTGCACCCAGTTTGAGATCATGTTGGTATGTTATGGACACTTGGGCCCTCTCTTGAGCATAATCACAAGAGTGTTTAATAATTATAGTGCACCATTATTTATCTGGAAAATCAAGACTTGCCTTTATTGAACTACCATTTATTGAATAAATTATATTTATTTATAGTTCAAAATGGTGATCAAATGTTTCTCCCTAATCCATGTAGAAAAGATAAAGATTGCTTCAGAAAAGTGTTATTTCATGAGCATTGATATTTTGATAACTGGAATTTCCACTGGAAACAAATATTTGACTACTGCTACAGAGATCCAATTTTTAAACTATGGAGGTGTGGAAACAATTGTTAATTTTATTGATATTTATGACTGTTTTCATTATGTCATAACAGATTACTCAGGCTCCTAGTTAATGAAGTTATGCTAAGGTATTTTAAAGATTTGTCCATTGTGTCTAATGACTGGACCTATTTGTTACATTTCCTTAGAGAAAATGGTAAGGATTTGTTTCAGTTCGAGGCAATGAATTGCATGTCTATGAAGTAACGATTCATTTTTTTCATTTTTTGATAAATAAAGAATCATATGAATAAATAAATGAAGAATTAGACTATCCTTTTTGTCTGGTTTCTTGCTTCCCACTTGCAATACACTATTATGCCAGCATTCTCTCAGTATTGATGTTATAGTTATTTGGATTAATTTCTCTAATTTTCTTTTGCAATCTGGAATAACGGGTGTTTTCTGGAATTTCTGGAATAATCTGGAATTTTATTATTTCCTTATAATCAATTTTTTTATGAGTGATGTTTTATATTTCCATAATAAACATGTGCAAAAATTTATTTTGCTAAAATTTATAAACTAAATTATATACTTTCTCTCTTTTGAAAAAATTTACTTACAAAGGTTTTTAGAAGCAAAAAGAGGTACATTCAGAAACTCAAAGTTTGTTGATTCACTTATAATATGTCTTTTGATGTGTTTAATTCATAAGGAAAGAGAAATTATTTTAAATTATGCAAAATGCAGAATGGCTTCCATATTGCTGTATTTTATAACTGAAATAAAATAAAATCATTTATATATCTGCTTTATATTTTATATTTGGAATTTTAGGTCTGCTTCCCAACCAGCCATGAACAATTGATGAGCCAATGGAAGTTGAACACGAGTGATTATTAAAAAAAGTCAATTTTGATTTTTTCTTTGTTTTTGTTTTTATTTGGTTTGTCCTTTAGTTTGTTTATTCATTTGGAAAGTGAAATTGTTGCGTTGTGGAGGTTTATTTATCACCTTGCATAGTTTTTTGCCAATTCTGAACAGTGTTCTAAAGGTATTCAAAAATTGCACTGCTTTTAACATTGTTATAAAAATTTTATTGAAGGGTAGGTGGCTTCATTGTAATATGAGGATTACTTTCTTTTTTAAAGTTTTTATTGTCTTAAACATGAGAACTTTAGCATTTTCTGTCAGGCAAGACACTCTAGAGATAATGAAATGCCATACAATATAAAAAAATGAAGACGCTGTGCATTTTTGTCAAATTGTATATCAACAGGTGCAACTGGAAATTCATGCTTTCCAAATTGCTTGGATGCAAAAATTAAGGGCCAAAAATATCTTTCAAGTGGCGTGAATCCTTTACCAAAGATTCTCATTATGTCAATCCATTTTTAGAAGCAGTGGCCAACAAACAACAGTGGCCAAAAAGAATAAAGTGATTCATTTATTAAGGTGTGTGTGAAAGTATAAGTTGTCAAGCCCTAGGAGCAAATTGAAACTTTTATATTTTATGTATAGTGGTGTATGACCATAATCAGCAATGATTAACATCATTCATTCTGGTTAACTTGCTTTTTTGTTTTAATGTCATTGGTGTATTTTAGTGCTTTCTGTGTGCCTGAGACAGGTAAAAATGAAAGGTTCAACTGACAAAATAAGACTACTACTGACTACCGCTTTTAAACCTAGAGCAGGTGGAAAGCGTTTCTGGATATCCAAATATGGACTTTGCTTGTGTTGGTCAGGTAATCAATGAAAATTTGTAAGGTACACCGCTGATTGTTGTAGTGAGTTAGTGGATGCCTGGCATGATAGAATTGCAACTTATTTTGCAAAATTGCCATTTGACATTTTGACAAATTGCCAAAGTTATCCTATCAAAATAATCATTTTTCAGACCATTTCATAAGGTGAATCAGTAGTGCTGATTTTTTTTTTCATTTTAAATTTTTTCAGTGGCATTAATATCTATAAACATTTTCTATTTTAGCTTAGTCTTTCATATTGTATATAGTTGTTACTTTTTTGATAATTTTTTAATGTAGGTGAAAATTTGAAAAGATATTTGATATTTTGCAGAAGATTTTTTGATATAATTCTCATACAGATAGGTGCTTTTATTATATGTATTGTTTTTGTCTCAAA
>JANSTP010273203.1:0-10222 GCA_025330745.1 Cladonema radiatum | reverse complement strand
AACATGATGCTTTTCTCTTATAGTAACCAGTAGAAAAGTAATATATATAGAGAATCACTGGTGAAGCCTTCAATATACAGTTTAAAGGTATGTTCAATTCACAAGTTCTTTCTCTGATGAAAGAGTTACAGCAGTTTGTTGAAAGTTAGTTAAAAAAGTTACAAGTCAGTCACAAAAAAAAAAAAGTTATACGTGGAGTTTCAGCATCTGTACCCTAAGGCATCTGTAGCCTTCTTTTCGCTTTTGGCATGTCGCACGTAGTTCTGATAACGGACATCTGGAGTCCCGACATTGTTGCACCGTCTGTAGGTTGGGTTTCGACATCTTTAGCCTCAAGCATCTGAAGCCTCAATTCCCTTGTTCGAAACTCTTGGACATGTTAACAATATTCGAGCCATCTGCAGGTTGTAACGACCGTGTTTCCGAAATTTACTGTGGTGATTCGCTTATCCTAATTTATTTTTATTTTTTTTTTCGTCAGATTCAACCTTAGAAAAAAGTAAAGTTGCAATAGTGGCCAAATTTGGCAGGAGAAAAGAAAAATTGCTACTGTAATGCGAAAGATCTGATCAACCTGTGACTAATACGCCAATTAATCAATCTTATATACTACCTATCACGTGACCATGACTCATATCCCACAGCTCTTAACGACCATAACGAACACTGGCTAATTTGCTATTATAAAATAATTTGGAATTAATTACTAATTCCTTCTTCAAACGTATTTAACTTAAATTATTTTGCCTTATGCAAACTACCGTTACCCAAGGGAAAGCAAAAACATATTTTTTAGTAGTACGGTCGTGTGACCTAAGAGTAGGGGTCGAATTTAGTGCAAGCCCAATGATTTTGAAACTTAAGTTTATTTTGTACGTTTTTGTGTGTATAGTGATCCTTGATATTTTCACTTTTCCACCTACCATGCTTTTTGAACAAACAATTTTCAACTCCCTGATTTGCTGCGGCTGTCACACCTCCAGATCGTAAACTGTGCATCCCAAAATCTTTAGAATTTAGTCCTATGGCCTTCAGATATTTAAGTACCAAATTACGAACTGAGGAGTAACTCAAATGCTTATTTATGTTTCGTGTGACCCAACCGTTATTGGTCTTTGTGAGTGCAGAAAAGACAAATTGGTCAGCCTCAGAAAATTTTAACTTAGCCAACAAATTTTTAAGACATTTATTTGGACACATGTTTGACTTCAACTCTGTTATCACTATCCAACACCCCTTGCCATAAACGTGTTTTACTTTTTCTAATACATAATCGCAAGTAGCCTTTTTCAAAAACATAATTTTCTAATTTTAACTTAATTATTTCGCTAAACCTTAAGAACCCCATAAATGACAGTATAATGATGAGAAAAGTTGTCAGATTAACTACATTCATTTTATCTCCACTGTAATTATAAAACCGTTTCTTAATGTGTTCAACTGTCAAGGGTTTTTTCTGTCTAGATTTTGACGAATCCAAACATTTAATCCCTTCCAAAGTTTTTCTAGCTAAGTTGAATTCGAATGGCCTGCTACAAAGTTTGTGAAAATATAGTATGCTGAAAAAAGATGTTCTGATTGACTGGTACGACTTTCCTCTTTTAAACAGTTCTAGAAGGAACTCAATTAATTCTGATTCTTTAACAGGTAAACTTTTTGCACCTTTGAGAACTACCCACTGTGACCACTCCTGGAGCTTATTTTCGTATAATTTAGCCATGTTACTTTCTATACTGTTTGCTAGTATATGAGCCAGTATGCTCCTGTTTGAAATATTAAAATTCTTTACCTTTTTATTCATCGCTATGGTTTTCTCTACTGTACCTAAAATGAGATGAGATTTAGTCATTCAAGGAATTCAAACTTGTAATAGCAATGCTATAATCTTAAACTTAGATTTCGGTGCTCCTATGAGCGATTTATTATTACTAAGTTTTACAAACTTGCCAGAATGTTCCACTATGAAATGGTCTTTAACAAATTCTTTAAATAGCAACTCACTTGACAGAAGTAAAGGCCAATAATAGGCTGAAGTCCATTTAGGGCACACAAGCACTGCTTTGCTTTTGGATTTACAAGCTAGAAAATGATTTATAACCCTAGATATGAGATATGTGGGGGTACCAGTAGATTAAATTCATTAGACCAATCAAAACTAAAAGCATCTATGCCCGCAGTATTAGGGCATAAATATTTTGAATTTAAAAGATGCGCCTTGCAATTTTCATTGTCTGCGAACCTGTCTATGGTAATGTTCCCCCAATGTGCCTGAATCATGTTAAGAAATTCTCCAGTATTGTACCAATCATCATAATCTATATTTTTACTCAGTTTGTCAGCTGTTGTATTATCTCATCTGTGTACCCAAGTAATAGAAATATTTATGTTATTTTCTTGTCTAATGTTAAATATTTTTATTGCCAACAAATGTAAATGTTCCTTGACACTGCCTTTTCTTAAAATTTGACTAGCGGCAAAATTGTCTGTCTTCCAGCTCACAGCTTTATTTCTCAAATAATCTTTAAAAGAATCTAAAGCATACTGTATAGCTTCCAATTCCCTCCATGTTGAACTTTGTTCAAGTTCTGTGTTGTTAAAATTCTTATAACAAACAAAATTTTTACCGTCATGTATGAAATACACTGCTACGCCTGATTTACTAGCATCTGAATGTACTATCACTTGGGAATAGAAATTTTTATTGATTAACAACTTTTTGTTGAGGACAGTTAAATTTGTTTTCCAAAATAAAATTTCCTTAATTACGTTATCTAAAGAATAAAGATTAAATTTCTTGTCCCACGAGGACCTCTCTTCAATAACTTTGCACAAATAATGTGTTTTTATTTGTGTTATGTCTCCTAGAATAAATTTTTTAGATATAATTTGACCTGCCAATTTTGCTAGATTTCGAGCAGATATATACTTATTATTTAGTAGGTATCATATGTGTCTAATGAAATTTTGGATACACCCTTCCGAAATATACAGATTCATATTGAAGTAGTCAACGGTTATACCCAACCAAGTTATTATTTTTTGTGGGTCTCATTCACTTTTCTCATCATTAATAATAAAGCCTGCTTTTTGAAGAGTTTCCCGGACTTCATTGGAATCTCAAATTGCTTTTTCATATGAGCTGTTAGTACCTAGCCCGTCATCAAGAAAACATGATATTTATATAGCCATACCCCTTAAGTAAGTAACTATGGGACTTACCAACTTAGTAAAAACAAAAAGTGCAGAAGTGAGGCCGAAAGGGAGGACCATAAAAACGTAGTACTTATTAATTCCATTGTCTGACCAAGCAAAACCAAGCTATTTTTGGTGCAGTTCGAAAATGTCTACATGATGGTAGCCACTCTTTAAATCCGATTTAAAAAAGAAAGCTTCTTGATGAGTTAGATAATTTTCGAAAACTGTTCAGTCATCAAACTTAATTTTATCTTTAAAAATGTAGTAATTTAAATGCCTTAAGTCTAATATCAAACTTTTCTTCCCGCTATTGTTGATAGAAACTGATAATGGTTTTACTATAAATGGGCATTCAGTGCGTTCTAAGATTTTCCCTTCCATTAACAATGTTGTTATCTCATTTTAAACAAATTTTTGTTTGTCTAACGCAGATTTATTATTTTTAAAGTTTGCTTCTTTCGGAACATCTTATAAAGGAATTTTATAGCCTTCTGATATAATATCTAAGATAGTAGAATTAGCTTTTATATCGTATCGCCAAAATTGTAAATTCTTTTTTAAACTCCCTTAGCCTTATTTAAATTGGCCTTTTCTCGAGGCAAAAGAGCGAACTTTTTTTTCTTACCCTCAATCTTGTTTGGGTTTGTTTTTAGAGCAATACCGTCTCCAATGGCCATTTTTCCCACATCCAAAGCACCTTTGTTCTGCGATTGGCGTTTTGCCGTGCCTTTCTGTTGTTAAGCTTGCTTGCGGACCATATTTGTTGTAGCCATTCTGTTCCCGCCATCTTGGATTATAGAGATGTTGCTCTTGTGGTTGGAAGAAGTTTGGGTTGAGGTGGGGGGCATTCCAAAACCCACCCTTTCCTTGCTGTTTGGCTTTCCTTTTCATTAAAGCTTTGGATTCAGCCTGTCAAATGCATTTTTCGTCTTCTGAATCGCTTGCCATGGGGTCTGGTTCATACCCCTTAACTACAGCCTAACCACACGGCGATCTGTCGGCCAATTTTATCAGTTTGTTCCTTTGCCGTATTTTGATCTTTGCTTCATTGAGAATCTCTAAAACCCTTGGTTTTTTACAAATCTTTGATGCTTCTTCGATATGTTCTAAAATATGGTTATTGAATGTCGATTGAATTTTATGACCTTCTTTCTTGACGTTGTACTCGTCGATATTTACACATTTACTCGTGGGCCATTCTAACTCTTTGTCAATGTTGTCCTGGATTTTTTGAAATCGGTTATCGAAATATGTAACCATTAAATCCATAACGTCATTTGGCCTTAAATTTTTGTCTGAATCACTTCTTTGCCTTTTTCTTCTGTTTTCCTGTTCACTTCCACTTTCTTCTACGGATTCATCATCTGTCGGCTTTTCTCGTTCGTCTCCGTCCATATTGTGATTCTCTTGTTCGGTTTGATTATTATCCTGTTCCTGATCTATTTGTTGATCCTTCTCTTGTTCCGCTTGCTTTTGTTGAGAAGCTTGGCTTTTCTGCAAACCAAATTGCGAAGTCTTTGGTAAACCATTTTGTATGTTTTCTGTTGTTTTTTATGTAGAACTGCTGTTGAAAAATTGCGACTGTAATGAGAAAGATCTGATCAACCTGTGATTAATACGCCCATTAATCAATCTTATATACTACCTATCACATGACCATGACTCATATCCCAAAGCTCTTAACAATCATAGCGAACACTGGCTAATTTGCTATTATAAAACAATTTGCAAATATTCAACTCAGAACCCTTTCTGACCTAATTTGGTCTTTGGAAATGTTGGATAATTTTTGATGGCCTCATTAAGTTGTCCTTTTTTACTTGACTGGACATGCCTGAAATTGGCAATTACATGTCTTTGTTATAATACAATTACTGACTGAAATTGACTTAATGATGCAGCACTGGCGATATAGTTTCAAAGGGCAGAGGAAAAAATTCAGGGGCTAAGTTGATTATTTAAGAGATGATTGATTAATACAACATTGTTACTTATAGAAAGTTAGGTATTATCATTTCTTATATACTAACATCAAAATGAACGAAATGTTCATTGTTTTCAAACATCAAACGAGGCTGATTGGTAGAAATTTTAAATAGCAGACCAAGCAATATTGAATTTTGAACTGAGTATAAAAATAACAGATCAGTTTTCTCTCTGGATGTTTTGCCTGATTTCAAGAATGATTAATGATTTAAAGGGATCCTCAACCGAAATGACATTCTTCTTTTAGTAACCCAGTTCTAGTTATACACTACTCAACTTTATATCTTAGTTTCTCTGCATTCATTACGTTGTTGAAAACCTATTGTGCATAGCTGTCACTGTACTTAGGTGTTTCTCATCAACCTTAAGTTGGCTTAATATGTAATATGTAATTTGCGGTGTTTGATAGAAAAGTCAGAAATAGAGTTCCTTGACAATTTGTTAGTAACAGCAATCAGTTCTTCAATAGAGGTAACTAATTAATGTGTGCTATATCGGAAAGTCTTTATATTGCAACTGCATGAAGTTTTTCATTGCTATCCTTCACTCCCTCCTCCACACACACACACACACTTCTTAAAAAAGGTAATGTTTTTATGACTTATGACTTCTCTACAGCACTTTAAATGTCTTCTGTGATTTTTGTTTTTGCATGGCAGACAACATCCTCACTACTGGCTTTCAAAATGATTAGATTACCATGAAAACTTGAGAAACACAAACAGTCGTTGCTGAATACAGATGGGGAAGTGCAATACAAAATTACATAAACAAAGCCATGTGACAGAAGGATGTTATCAGTAAAAGCCATGGCAATAACTTATTCATGCATCCAAATTGCGCTTCAATTGGGCAATATTATATTTATACCTAATATCATTATTGTGGATCTTCTAATTTTGGTCAATTTCTGGGATGAAGGCCTGGTGTCATTTCTTAAGAGTCAACTTTTATGTGGAGCTTTTAATTTCCCTTTCTCTTACAGGGACTTCCTTTACTGACTGCAAATCAAAAGGAGACCATTGTGCATAGGTGACCATTATTAGAGGTTCCTCTGTATATCCAAAATTTTTGTATTTTTACTGAAACCTGTGTCTAATGAAAAGTGATTAATTTGTTCCTCAGTAAGTTAACTAAAAGTTTTATGCTTCCAAGCTCTCTGTAAGCCATTATTTCTAGCAAGGCGCTCCAGAATTAGGATGATAGTGGACACTATTTTTGACATAATGGCAACCTGCCTATTCATGCCCATCAACAGCATGATACATGCTAGAAGAAAAGTTTTTGTATATTATATCTGCAATTCTATGCGAAAATGAAATTAACCACCAAAAGTAGTTGATTATGGTCACAATCCACTTCAGCAAGCAGGCACAAGCTCATTTACTCTTTCCAAGCTTATATTTGTTCTATCCATTATGCTGTTGTTGTGTTTGAGAATGTGTTGATATGAAATATTAGAAAACTTTTGTCTTTTCTCTAATTATTGGCAGATCTGATGGCAGCACAGCAGGTCATGTAGACAAACTAATCATTCTTGAATTTTTAAAGATTAGGCAATTCCTGCCAAACAAGATTTGAACTTGGAGAACATTCTTCAAATTTGTGAAGTTCTGATTTCTGAGATTCCCAATATTTCTATTTTCCTGATTTTCCCAATTTTGCCAAAATTACAAATTGTCTACTCTGGTTCTAGAGAATGAACTAGATCTTTTGGTAGGTTCTTCATTTATCGATGTCTTTAATAAAAAGTCTTAAAATAATAGGACATAATTATGAGATACTGAATGTTGTTTGATTGTTTGAAGAAGTTGTTTATTTCTTATTTTCATAAAACCAAGGAAAGAATTTTTCTAAATGATGTTTTTTTTTAAAAAAATTAAAAGCCCAGAGTGGGAATGCTAGTGCTAAAGGGGGAAAATTTACACGAGCTGATTGGTTAAAAGAGCAGATTAAGGTTTTCTGCTGGCTGAAAATTATTAATGAATAACAACAAATCAGAAAAACTCAAAATATTTTTGAGAGAAACCACTCCAGTGTTCCTGACGATTTCCCCATGAATACTTTTCTTTAGAAAACAAGGAATAATTGTCATGTGGAAAATTTCCTATAACTTCAGCTGTCCTTTGCCTTTCGTGACCAAACTTGGTAGCTACGCATATACGACAAATAGTTTCGTAAGTCTTTAGGCCAAATTTGATGGTTGATTGCTGTGGCAATAGCCTACGACATCATTAGAAAGTCAATTTCGGAAAACTTTTATAGCTTCTTATATTCATTGCCCTTAGTAATCAAACTTGGTAGAGATACTCCCCAAATGGTTCCAAAGATTTTTAATTCAAGTTTGACAGTTAATTGCTATAGCAATGGCCTATGATGCCGACAAATGGTCAATTGTTGAAATTTAAAAACTGCTTTAAAATAAAGAAAATGTAATATAATAACAACAATATGAACTTGATAACAAAACCAATAATATAAAATATATCTTAGAGATTTTAGAATATTGATATAGGTATAGGATTGCAAAATGATCTGGGACTGTGTTAGCAGGCCAATATCACACTTCAGCATCATGTGACGCTACATGCAGCTGGTAACAAATATTAATTATCTGCATAATCTAATAGACATTGATATATAAAGAGTCTTATTCTTACTCTCGCAACGCATATTTATACAGATCTGCTCTAATTAAGCAGAGAGTAGTAAATGCAGAGGAATTATCAATAAAATAAATGTGATATACATGGTATAAATGTGATATATATATTTATCTCAGCCAATGTCGTGCGTGTCTTAGTATTTCAAAATAAATGTGGTTTTTTACAAGCTTATCTGATGAAAAAAATTTATTTCAAGGATAAAACTTTTCTGGATATATCTGGAATTCCGGATTTCCAGTATGGTAAAACAAAATTCTGGATTTACTTGGGAAAATTAGTCACACAAATTTTGATATTCATATGCTCCAAAACACCTGTTTTCGAGTTCTGTGAACACTTATAGGTTTTAGAGGTTTTTGTATGGTTTATGATTTCAAAGCTTCAAATAACGGTTATTTTTTGACTTTTTTGTTGTTTATTGCTGATGTTTTTACTTCATTACAAAATGAAACTTTAAACAAAAAAGCTTTGTTGGTTTTTATAACGTCTTTTCCTTGCCTCTGAAAATTTTCCTTATTTTTAAAAATAGCAAAGTTTCATCCTTATTTTTGAATTTTAATATCTTAGCACAAAAACTAATGAAAATTTTGTTGTTTGTGTCATAATTATCTTGAGAAATAACAAGGTAATTTGAAAACTCAGTATGTTTTCCACATCTTGAAAATAATATGTGCACTTCATGACGTCACAAGTAATTTTCATCAATCACGTTGGCTTTCATTTTCAAAAATATTTACATCAGTGGTGGATATAGTGAAGAGCTTTTTGGTGTAGGAATTAATTCTTTTTTTTTGACATTGATTTAGGAAACGTGGCTATCATTTTCCAGTTAGGGTATGATTTAAATATAATGATTTTTAAAAAATAGTTTAAGATCCCTTTGAAACCATTTATAACATTATCATTTAATTTTGACTAGCTGCACGCAGCGTTGCATGACGCTGAAGCGTTATATCGCCTGCTGCTATTGGCCTGCTGACGCAGCCCCAAATCGCTGTGCGATCCTATGCCTATATAAATGTTCAAGAATCTCTAAGACAGTTTTAGAAGACGGTTTTTGTATTTTTGGTCTTGTTATCAAGATGTAAAGTGTAAATGTAAAATATAAAATCATTGATTGTTGCTGAAGCCTTGCATAGGGCTGCTGACTTACAAATATACTGTATATTTGGTCCTTAAAAGCAGATTGCAGATGGAGTTTCAAAAATGTTGGAAAATTTATCTTTGAATGACGTCATAGACTGTTCCCATGGCAACCAACTGTCAAATTTGTCTCTAAATTTTTGGAACCATTTGGGTTATATGTTTACCAAGTTTGGTCACTAAAGGGAAGGTACAGATGAAGTTATAAAGAATTTCTTAAACTGATGTTTTAGTGAAGTCATAGGCCGTTTCCCTGGCAACCAACTGTCAAAATCCGTCGAAAAATCTCTAGAACCATTCAGGGTATATGTGTACCAAGTTTGGTTTTTAAAGGTAAAGAACAGCTGAAGTTATAAAAATTTTCGAAAATTGATCTCTTAATGACGTCACAGGCAGGTGTCATAACAACGAACCATTAAAATTGGCATAAATATCTTCAGAACCATTTGGTGTATGTGAGTACCAAGTTTGGTCCTTAAAGGGAAAGTATAGATGAAGTTATAGAAATTTCTAATTATTCGCTGTATAGGTTTTTACAGGAACATTAAAATGGTTTAACTCGAAAATTTTTTTGATGTTTACTGATTGGTTTTCTTTTTGAAGAGTCTCGAGCCAATGTAAATCTTCGATTTGACTTTCGTTTTCCAAATAAGGCATGCTCACTTCCATAAAAGCAGCGTGATGCTACACTTTTAATATATACTAGCTGCACACAGCGTTGACCCGACGCTGAACCGTCGGTTTGGCCTGCTGACGCAGCTGCGTGATCCCTTGCTGATATTAAGGATTTTTGTTAAAACTTTATAAAAGTTCTAAAAAATTTTATGCTGTCACAGCTTGTAACCATAGCAACCAACCGTCAAAATCAGTATAAAAATTTTCAGAACCATTTAGGGTATCTGTGTACTAAGTTTGCTCACTAAGTGCAAAGTACAGGTGAAATTATTTAAATTTTCCTAATTTGGCTTTTTGATGACGTTACAGGCCGTTGCCAAGGAAACCGACTGTCAAAATGGATGATGACGCTGAAGCGTCATATTGGCCTGCTAACGCAGTCCTAACGGGATTGCTGTTTTGTTGTCACGAAATAAAACATTAGTAGGAACAACCAAAATATTCATAAAATTTTATGTAGCTACTACGTTTGATTTGCCTATTGGCCATGTAAAGCATTTTTAAAACCATTCACATCTATGATGCAATGTATTGTTCCATAGTAACAGAGGAAAAAA
>JANSTP010273170.1:0-10227 GCA_025330745.1 Cladonema radiatum | reverse complement strand
GTAATATTTGTTAACACGCATCGTTTTAATTGCTTTTTTTAAACAAAAGAAGCAATTAACAAAAACAAAAGGAAACCGGCGAGTTGTCACTCCTTTTATTTAAACCTCCTTGGTAAAACTGACCGTTGCATCTTGACACGTTTAAAAGAACATGCCAGTCGAGCTGAACAGCCATTATATCAACACTTTGAAAATTGTGAGCAATTAAATATGAATAAAATTTCAATTTTTAAAAATGAAAATGTATTAGTCGATCATAAGCGAAAATGATAAAAAAACAACAAAAAAAAACAGCTGCCACCTCAACCTAGACTTCTTATTTGAAAACTTTAGAGGTCGGCAACAAACCAGTTCCTCAATACTATTCAATTCGTAACTTCTTTTTTTAACTTTGGTTTGATTCTCATGAAATAACCTTTTACGTTCACCCATGCTCATCAGTTGGCATTGCTGTTAGACCCTTCAATGTCATATGATTTCTCTAACAATTTGAGAATATCAAATTTATTTGAGAAAGAAAGATGGTAAGTCGAAAGTAAAACGCTAAGTTCTTTGCAGACGGTGGTCGTGTATTATCAATATTAAAGCAAATAAATTGTACCAAAAAAAGGTAGGTTGTTATATAAGAAGGGTTAGGTCAAGATAACGAAGCCCAAAGGTGTCTCCAAGATAATTTTTTATAGTTAGAACAACAGCCTCTAATATGATAGATAATTGACAATTATGTCAGCCACAAATGATAGATAGTTATTAATCTAATTTAATTTTCTTAGCAATGAGAGAATTTTGTAATCGGTTTTTCATCTTTTGTCAGTGACTTTTATTTTTTTAGGGGTCCGAAATATTCTTCTGAAAATTATGAGAAAGTTGCCAGAATGAAACATCATAAAGTGTCTGTATATTTTCCCAGGTGCTGCCGAAGAAATGGCATTACTGACTTGTCGCTTAATTAAGCTGCTCTGTGTGACCTGAACTATTTTCAAATATAAGGCGACTCTAGAAACTAAAAGACGTCGCAACACTACGACAACTATTCTCAGAGAAACCACTAGATCTAGTGAAGATATATAGACTGTCGGATAAATGATTGTAAAGTACAAATCTAGCTAATTCTTTCGGAAAAAAAGATGTTCTACCTGTGTTTCGTGCTTGTGAAGATCTGCATTGCTTGCAGCAATGTCTTTCATCGTGTTCAATGGTAACTTCATCGAAACTCTCGGGAATATTTCAACCAATGTTTTGAACAAATAAATAAGCTCTTTAAACAAGCTTTCTTCAAAAGTATGACTTTCTGACCAGATGATTATCTTCTCTTGAATGCTGCTTTTGATGAACTCACTCTCGACGAGAATTCCCAGAATTTCATTCTTGCCTTCTGAGCGCATACACTTGGAAAGTTTCGATGATATTTTGATGATGGACCTAAACCAGTCTTCTTTCAAATCTTGTCGTTGCAATAGTTTAATGAAGTCTGATTTCTGCAGCAGTATGTTAGCAAGTAGCTCTTCGGCATTGACCATGCAACCCAATTGTGCTAGCCTCCTATAGCAAATACCCAGATTTCGTTTAGCAGGCGAAAAATCTTGGTTGCGCCCTAATAAAAAAAACAACCGAGCATGCAAAATCATCAAGATTTCCCCCTTCTATATCTCATCCCCTTAAAATCCTCCTTAATATTGCCTGAAATAAGGGTTCCACCGCAAAAAACAAAAAAGAAAATGAAAATGTTATTTGAAAAGCACGTCAGGTAGATCTTGTTTGTCTTGATACTGCATTTGTACGTTTGCAACCACAAGGAATGTCACCCAAAAACCTATTGATATGAGGTACTTTTAAGTTAACTTCAGGACACTTGAAGTATTTTTTCATGAATTAATTCTTTTGTTGAAACTTTTCATTTTATTTAATAATGCCTCCTAGTCCTAAACTCTTATCACGATTCGTGTTTCACGGAAACCGTTCATAAATGCAGTGTAAACCTTCGAATACCGGACATCCAATATAGAGGATACCTCCAAATAACGGACAGAACATTAAAAACCTAAAATTGTTAGTGTAAAACCCTTATAAAAAACCTCTAAATAGCACAAAATTAATAGCGGACATCTCTCATTAGCGGACGAAAGAACCAAGTCCCATTCGAACTTTCCTAGTGAAAATTGCCTCTCAAGAGCGGACTTCAAAATGGCAAGAAATCAAAGCAAATGTTGAGAAAACATTTCTTTGTCTTAAAAGTCTATTAAACTTATACATAGTGCGTTAGATTGAATATAACAGCTAAAAGCGCACAAAAATTCAAGTTTTTGAAAATACAGAAAATCTCTATGCAACGGACACCTCTGAACAATTGACTTTTGTTAAGACCAGCAGGTGTCCGCTGTTCGGTGGCTTCACTATGTAACGTGATTAAGGCAAGCTCGGTTTTTCTGATTCATATACTGCACATACAAATAAATACATTTTAAGAACATTTCAACCTGGTAGTGACCATGAGGTCAAGAGTCTTACTGGTCTTTATGTTCAAATTGTGTGGACAAATTTTAAACTTACAAAAACGATGAGACAAAATCTGGCACAACATTAACCCCTAATATTACCCTATACGATTTCTCATAGGCAACCGGTCTAAGCAACCAGCACTGACTTGCAAATTTTTGAAGCAACTTTCACCACTAATACTCCAAGCAACTGCTTTGTTTTAAGCAACTAATATTTTCACTGTGAAAACGTGTCAAGGTGAATATGGGTAACTATTATTTGCAAAAGGATTTGCTTTTTTAAAAAAGCATTACTAGACACTAGAGTCAAGTATTTCACAATAGAGTAAATATTTCAAAGATTATCGCCCATTTCAGGTGGTCAACACTTCGAAAACAAGTTTTTTGTGATCTATGATTTTGCTATAAGAAACTGATATGCGATTTTCAGTATTGAAATTACAAAACTTCAGAAGCAATTCTTGTATCATCTTGCTGCTCATAGCTAAAACACGTGTATTTCTGATTGAGTGTTTACGAGTCAAATATGAATGCAAACGAAGCAAAAAAATGCCATTTCGTCAATCTTTTGATGACGCCATAACACATGTATAGTCGTCATTTATTTATGACGATATGGCAAATATGATGTTATGACACCATTACGACGGCAAAGTAACGTTGTCAATCAATACTAAAGTGGCGGCAAAAATTTCTAAATTTTATGGTTAAAATTGAGGGGTTAGTTTCTAACGATGCCTTCTTCACAGAACTGGTCCAATGGTTTGGTACAGTAGCAAGGATCCTATTTAAGATTTATTCCCTCATAGACCAGTGCCTGTTGGGGGTGAGGTGTAACACTTTTGTTGCGGAACTAAATTTCTTTGCTTTTTCTGAAAGTTCTCTCCTTAAATAGTCGGAAAAAGTCAATATCAATGATTAAAAGTGGGGCAACAAATATTCCCCCATGGGATACTTGAAGGTATTCTTACTTGCCTTTGCCGTATTTTGACAGGGCTTTTCAGTCATTCGAATGCCTAGGGGTCCTGAACCACAATAACTTTTCCCATGAAATTTTCTACGATTATCATTTGGTAGTTTATAAACCATTTGAAAAAAATTTGGTTGCTATGGAGACCCGCAATTTGATGACGTCATCATTTTTGTTCCTGCTGTTTAATGTTTTTTTCTTCGTTGTGACTAATCTTTGGATGACAAAAAGCGCTTTGGGGCGTTACTCACAGACCTCTCAAAAGCATTTGATTGTATTCCACACGATCTTCTTATTGCAAAGCTTGCAGCCTATGGATTCACGCCAACAGCCGCAAGTTTAATTAAATCCTATTTCAGGCCTCCCAGGAGTCATATATTTCATATATTTCATATATTTGGCAAATTCTTAGGAAAAATCATATATTTTCGTATATTTGATTGAATTATCATATATTGTCATATATTTCCTATTTAATCTTATCAACTTTTTTTTCAAAAGTTATACTTTCCCATAATCAATTTTCTTTCAAGTGTATATTTGTTAGCTTGCAATGAATGTAAAGTTTTCTTTCAAACACAGGCTCTGTTTGATGTTACTAATCTTTGCCACAGTCTCTCTTCAGAGTCTATCATATGAATCACATTGCTTGTTTGCATTACTGAATTAGAAAAATTTGTTTTGTCAAAATTTTCGGTAGTAGTTTGTAGTATTTTGCTCCTCCAATAATGAAGATTTTTTCTTTGTTTAGTTAGCAATGGGTAAACAAACAAAATTAGTAAATTTGGGCTAACAGTTGCAAGTATTTTTTTTTTTTTTTTTTTGTACCACAAGATACAGGAATATGTCCCTGATATTCCTTTTATTTTCACAGTTGCTTCTAAATCTAATGTAAATTATTGTTTATGCATATGCTTATGTAAATTTTTGTCTTACTTATATTAATCTTCACAATACTACAATATGACTTCGTCTTTCAAAGTGCTTGATATTTAATAATGGAGCAAAGTATGTTAATGTCGTGAAAGATAACACGTCAATATTTGGTACTAATAGTTTCACGCATCTCACGATCACAAGCCAAATAACATTACAGTTAAAACATGAAACTATTACTACCAAATATTGACGTGTTATCTTTCACCATATTAACTTATATTAATATTAATACAGATTTGTACTTTTTCTCTATCGTTAAGGAGATTTGTTATTGAAACAATCTTTTCCTTTGCAAGATTTAATTGAAATATGTTTTTATGTGACTCTCCTAGAGTGCATTTACATGAGAAGCAGAGGGAGGTTTGAAATCTCAAACCGGAGTGAAAATATAATTTGACGAATGAGACAGCCGACCAATCATGAGAATGAGAAGTATGAGCCGACCAATCAAATTTGAGAGCACCGTAGTGAAATTCTTCATGTGAATGCACCGAAATTTCACTTCGGTGTGATATTTCAAACCAGTTTGAGTTCACTTAGGTTCTCATGTAAACGCACTCCTAGTTTTTGTGTGTAAATTTGCCCAATATTCGTTCATTTTTTCATATAACCAAATACTTTCCAAGACGTTTTGTCATATAATTGTCATATATTCATATATTTTCAGGTCGAAATTTACCTGGGAGGCCTGCTATTTAACAAATCGTAAGCAATGTGTCAAAATCGAAAATCACTACAGTAATTGGTTGCAAGTCTTATTTGGTGTTCCCCAAGGTTCTATTTTAGGGCCTTCATTGTTTATAATTTTTATTTGCGAGTTTTTCATTATTCTAGATGGAACTGACTTTGTAGGTTATACAGACGACAATGCGCCATTTGCTGAGGGTGATGGCACTTTAGGTATAACAGAAAAACTAGAAGGAATCTCTTTGAAACTTTCTGATTGGTTCCAAAGCAATAAGATGAAAGCTAACCCTGATAAATTCCACCTTCTTCTTTCGACTAAGGACAATTATACTGCCAATATATTTGGTGTCTCAACTTCAAATACTAGTGAAGCTAAAATGTTGGGTGTGACGATAGATAAACAACTAAAATTTGAAACCCATATCAGCAATATTTGTAGGAAGGCAAATCAGGAACTAACTGCTTTGAATAGAATATGCAATTATATAAGTTTAGATAAAAAGAAACTAATTTTAAACGCTCTCTTCAGTTCGCAATTTAACTATTGCCCCTTAGTATGGATGAATCATAGCCGGAAATTGAATCATAAGATAAATAGAGTTCATGAAAGAGCACTGAGGTTAATGTTTGAAGACCATAATCTAGTTCTGAGCAACTGGAGATTCTTCTGATTTACTAAAGGATGCATTTCCACTATATGAAGAACATAAGCATAATCTAAGAAACAAACGCGATTGTGCTAACAGAACTGTTAAAAGTGAAAATTATGGCACTCGTTCTTTGAACTTTTTAGGGACTAAGTTGTGGCAGAATTTACCCTCCCAAATAAGACATTCTAAAGCTTGTTCAGAATTTAAAAGTAAATTAAAGAATCTCAGTGTTTTTTGCGAATGCCATTTATGCAAACCATATATTAGCTAATCAAGTTGGCTTTATAGGTACAGTAAAAGATGATGAAAGTTAATAGCAAATACAAACTTCTAAAGAATTTAGTAAAACATTAAATTTTGCAGACAATTTTGCTAATTTTATGTTATTTATTTTAATCGACTTTATATATATTTGTTAATTTATTGTTGCCTTTTATTAGCGTTTATGCTATTGTAAATTTTGTCAACGTTAAATAAAGTGTTACTACTACTACTACTACTACTACTATTACTACTACTAGTTTAACTCAAGATTTTGTAAATATTTGAATACTTTTTTCAAAATTTAGGGACTAAAAGAGGCATTCCCACTTTGTTTTCAAATTATTCAGGTTAAAAGTGAAATTATTATCAGGAAAAAGTGTCTAAATAACATTGACCATACTCATAATGACGTCATTTAAATGACCAAATTTTGCTCTTTTGATATTTTTTTGGATTTTTATTTAAACTTGGTCATATTGTAAGAAAGGAAAATAATAAACACTCACTTGCTGCATTTTTTTTCAATGACGTCATCCATAAAATTGTCATTTCTTGCCTTGCCCCCTGGCTTTTTAGCAATTATGGAGATATCATATAGAAAACTATCTTCATCACATCGATGACGTCATCAGTTTCCCCGAAAGTACCAAAAAAGCAAGAAAAATGACGTCATTTTAGAAAAAACCGTCAAATGATGTCCTGACGTCGTGAGAACGTCAATCTATTGATGTCAATTATTCCTGCCAGAGTGTTGCAACAATCAATACACAAATACAGCCTCACATCACTCTGGACAGGTAAGCTCAAAATTTTTTAGTCAATTTTTTTTTTTTTTTTTTTCAAATTTTTCCTTATAAAATTTTACTAAAAGTCACAAAATTTGAACATGTAACAATTTGTCGTTCCGCAGTTACATCAAGAAAACAACTGGGGGGGGGGTCCCCGGTATGGATAGGGTTAACAACTTAAAAAAGTGTTTGTAGAAAAACGTATATAGGAAAGAAGTTCTTTTAGAAAATTGGGAAGGGGAGAGAGCAGTAGCTGGCCAAATACAATAGAAATACACAGGAAATAGAATGAATAATGTTGTGTGTAGAAATCATGTTACAAATTGGAAATGAAACACTTCAAATACTAAGTGCGCTAATTATAATTCTAAAAATACTAAACTTTGAATAATAATTCAAGTTACCTGATGATGACGTCATCAAACCCAGAGCAAATAGACAAATAATGTCGAGACTCGACTATTTCCAAATGTTTAAACTTTTGTAATTATTAGGTTACAAAAAAAAAAATGTAAATCCAAAAAAAAAATGTTCTTAACTCCGCCAAATCCAAAAAAAATGTTCCTAACTGTTGTTCAATGGCGAGCGCTTTTCTCCTTATTCGAAGCTCTAGGTGATTTGAATGCCAGCCGAACAACTTAAATCTCTTTAAATATTAGAGCAAAGAAATTATTATTTTTACTTCTAGGAGAAATTTTTGAGGGTCGATGTGTACTGTCGGGTGCTTAATACAAGGGTAGACGCTTAACGATATTCATACATTTTTCTCACCTCCTTACTTTATTTAGAGCCCCTACCACCGTCTATTAATTTTTAAAATACAGTTGCCCGGTATTGAAGTGATTGCAGTACGATTACTTTTTATGATTTTATAAATATGGTTCTTCCTTGAAGAGTTCTGAATATTATTATTTCGTAATATTTTTATTTTTATGCCAGGGTGTAGACCGATATCGCATTTTTTGGCTGTTTGTGGGTGCGTGTGACTTTTTTTGGCTGGGTGTGAGTATTGTGGGTGGGTGTGGGTTGATTTGACATTTTTGGCTGAGTGTGGGTTGGAACGGGTAGGTGTGGATAAGTGTTACATTTTTTGGCTAACTGAGATTGAGAGTAGTAGTGGGTAGGTGTAGGTGGGTTTGGCATTTTTTTTTTGGCTGGGTGTGGGTAGATGTAGGTGGGTATGACATTTTGCATGGCTATGCGTGGATGAGTATGATTAGATGTGAGTGGATAGGAAATTTTTTTTGACTCGATATAGGCTTTTGTGGGTAAGTGTGGCTAGGTATGGATGGGTGTGAGTGGAAGCTCGGCAGCTCGTTTGTATTTAATTTCCGACGACACTCACGCTGAATAGAGCTTACTTGTACTTTTTACAGTTGCTAATGAAGCGATGATACAGCTGTTGAGGGGATTTTTGAAGTGATTATATAGAAGTCTTCTAGGTTTTACACTTTTCTGAGGGTTCATGTTTTAATGATTAGCTAATTGTAGAGTATTTTTCAATAACTGTTAAACCTAGTTGAACAAAATTGACAAATCCATTCAGAAAACTTGATAAGATTTTAATGAGTTTTGCAGGTCGACGGAAGAATTATAGTGCTGTATGGTGCTTGAAGCGAGAAAAGTAATTGCTGGGAATGCCTCTTTAATGTGAAAAATCTTGCTTTATATCTCTGTTCGTATAGGCCATACTACGTACTCTGTCAGCATATAAAGCAAGGTCCTTTCGAAAACAACAGTATTACTTACTGTGTGATGTTGAGCTCGATGTTTTTTCTTCTCTTAAGTACTCTCTCAGATCAGATCTTGTATTGCCTCCATGAGCTCTTTCACTGTGATAGTCGCTCCGAATCTTTCTCCTTTTATAACTATCATGCCATTGTTGCTCAAATGTACAGCCTTCATTGAATTGTTGGGCTTGGAGTAAGAGAACAGAGAAATGTGCTCTGTCAGCGAATAAAAGCAAAGTCCTACAATATATAGTACAGTATATTACTTACTACGTGATGTCAAGCTTGATGCTTTCTCTTTTGAATAAGCTCTCAGATCGGATCCATTGCCCTCATGAGCTCTGTCACTGTGATGGTCACTCTGACTCTTCTGCCTTTTGTAACTTTCATGCCATTGTTGCTCAAATACACTGCCTTAGGAAAAGAGAGAAAAGAGGAATTGCTGTATACAGCTTTGCAATACGACGTATTCTGTCACCTGTCAGCATTTAAACTTGCTGTAAAAGCAAAGCAAAGTCCTTTCGAAAACAAAAGTATTGCTTACTGTGTGATTTTGAGCTCGATGTTTTCTCTGCCAAATACTCTCTCAGATCAGATATATTGCCTTCATGAGTTCTGTTCCTGTGATAGTCACTCAGACTGTCCTGCCTTTTGCAACTTTCATTCCTTTGTTGCTTAGAGATAGTGCCTCCCTTGAGTTTCACCACCCTGCGTGTACCAAAAGTATTATCAATACTTCTGTCGTCTATTGTGTATCTTGGCTTCTTCCATTTGTCTTGATGCCAATCAATGCTGTCTTGATAATTTCGTTTTCGATATGTCCTGCTGAAAGAAGACATTTTTTACATAAAAAAATTGACAAGAATGTCTTTCCGCCTCTGTTTCAATATCACCACTTCCATGATCCATTTACTAATAAATACATATCGATATCATCAGCCAGGGCGTCAAAATATTTAAATACTGCTCTCACAACGTAAGAAATCTATGATAAACACAAAAAGTTTCCTCTGAGACAGTCTGAGAATCTCTTATGACTATGCTTTAAAATATTCAATGTTTTCAATAAGAATTCCCAGAACTACAGTGGTTTCGTTTTCAGGCTAATTATATAAAATGTTGTATTTCACCATCAATACGTGTCATAGATTGGAAACTAAGTTTATCTTTTATTTTTTAGCCAATCAGTTTTTGACAAATATGAGAACAGATGAAAAGAATTCCTGGAATTTCATTTCTGATTATTTCCATTCGTAAGTTTGTCTGATTTGTGATAAATCTAGTGTCAATGTGATTCATATACACGCTTTTTTTTATAAAAACAATTTTTTAAGAACACGAGCCTAATATTTTAGCAAAACATTAGAACAAGCTAAGAACAAACTGATGCTCGTGATTATAAAAAATTAATAAGAACACCTATCATTCTCCTATTTGTAGAATAATATTGATAAATAACAGTAGCAAGAACATTTTAAGAACATCTCAGCCTATTTTTCGTCTAAAAAACGAGAACAGCCAGGCTGAGGTCGTAATTTACTTGACTTACCTTACTTTTGACATGTAAAAGTTTCAGTGGAGGGGGGTTTGGGTGGAGAGTGTGGGCTCAATTTCTTGGGACTCACACATCCTAAAAAGATGAAAAAGGGAAAACATTTCCAGTCGGGTATAACTTTTCTCACTGATAATTTGCTGAACTGA
>JANSTP010273159.1:0-10228 GCA_025330745.1 Cladonema radiatum | reverse complement strand
GAAACTACTTATGTTACTTTATATTCGTGCCAAGTTTCATTTCGTTTCGTTGAGTATAAGGGATTTTAACCAGGGGGGGTAATTTTTACCCCCCCTCATCCATCTAACGACCATCAAAAAGCCCATCCAGAATAGGATTAAAATAATGCAAATAAGAAATTCAATATCGATTGGCCAAGTTCTCATTGGAGGTAATCCTTTTAAACCAGAATTTCGAGGAATATCCCTGAAATACGCCCTCTGCGATGGGTGCAAAACCTTTTGGCGCAATTTATTTTTTTAGAATTTCAAAAAATTATGACATATTTTCTTTAAAATAATGCAAATAAAGAATTTAATATCAATCGGCCAAGTTGCGATCGGAGGCAGTCCTTCTAAAGCAGAATTTCAAGGAATCAGTAATAATCACGCTCCCTCAGTGGGCGTGAGCGTGTATTAGCACAAGAAATTTTTGAATGTTGTTGAGAAACGTTTAAATACTTTTTTATATGGTTTTTTGGTGTTTTCATCCGTAGGGATATGGTAGGACTAGTTGCAGGGCTTTAGGGTTGGTGGTAGGGCTGTAGGGCTGATTGTAGGGCTAACTTTACATAAGTAATAGATCTAAAAAACTTCTCTCAGGCTAGGATAGGGAGAGGCCTTTTCTATCAAAGGAAAGTTAATAAATTCCCAGGGACAAAGGATTTCCTAAAATGTTAGAAGTATTTTTTTTGGTCAATTGTCGCTGTTTTTTAACCAAATGCGGAATTTGTCGTAGAACTGTATTATTGAATTTTTTGGCAGTTAAAAATTTGCTTATATGGAAGAAGTCGGTCAAAAATAATTAGTATGTTGCTAATTGCTTGAATTAACAAATGCCTAATTACAACACGCATGTTTTTAATAATTTGTTACTCCTTTTATTTAAACCTCCTTGGTTTTATACTTATATAACTTCTTTGGTTTCTTCAGAAAAATTATTTCAAATTTTTTTTCAAATTTTTTTGCATATCGAAATGTTCGACGACAAATCTTTTTAAGATCTGAAGTAATTCTGCAAGATTGTTGAAACGAAGGCCAGTTTAGTCATGTACTATAAAGTAGTTAACATGACCAACACCTATTAAAGTTTCGTTGACATCTGCTGGCTAGCTGGGTGACAGCAGAGACAAAGACATATAAGTAATAGGGAATATAACATTGCAAAAACTTTTGCTGCAGTGAAAGCACTAAAAAAGAACTGCATATTAGCTACCTATATCCACTCTTTTTTGGCCAGTAACAAGGGTAGCACAGCTCATAGACAAAAGCTGATATTGTCAAAAAGCTAGCTAGTATTAGCTAGCTCGGTACTAAACATTGCCAAGAGTATCTACCTATTTTATTCTCTCCACTTTAAGAATATGGACTAGGTTTTCTGCTGTTTCCAACAACAAAATATAAAAATGTAGCTAGCCAGCTATATTTCTACCTTTGAATAAAGTCTTGCTTGTAAGCTTGCTTGCACCACTCCCAGACTTTACTTCAAACGACTTTGAAAGACTCTAATAAAAATCCATGCTTCTTTAAATCAAAATAACATCAAAACAGGAGGGTCTTCATGCGCCCGAATTAGGCAAGGGGGTAAAGGAATATGTAAAGTTTGTTCGGCGAATTCAAAAATTACAAAACAGGAGGGTTCTTGCAAAATCCAGGTGTTGTTTTGCCTAATGTGGGTGGCTCAAATTCGGCCATTTGCTCTAAATCGACGATATTCACTGGATGACGAAATGAAGGGACGAAGATTTCAAAAGAATACAAGAACTCCTAAGATTCATTTATCGACTCAGAATCTATTATATTGAAATCAATTAATCTAACAGAAATCTTTTGCAAAGAATACCCAAGAATATTAGATCTGAATGAATTTAAACTTTTAGGAAAAATTTCAATTATTTTTTGCTGGGGGGTCAATTGCCCCATTTGACCACCTCTGGATACGGCGCTGCATGAGTCTTAAAACTTTTCTAATCCAGAAATTTAGAAATCAACTCTATTCTTGGGTAAAACCGATTTATCTAAAACGTTTCATTTTACTGATGATAATAGTTTAGCAAGCATCATCTTGTCTTCGTGAAACAAACTGTAAGCCCATTCATAAACTTAAACTTAATTTTGTCACATTAAATATATACCATCTCCATAATCTGAGCCAATAGCAACACCCAGCTGGCTGCAGTGCATCATTTTTGGTGTAATATTACCAGGTGTTCCGGAAGAGTAAGCGTCATCTGCTCGGGTACGGTTCACTTGTCCGACACTCACTTGCTCGACACCCAGTGTTCCGACAATTTTCAGATAGTTGACTTGGCGGATAAGTAAGGTATGCACTTGTTCGACAATTAACTTTATCCGACACCTCATCTATCCGACAAGTTTCAATCTCATTTCTTAAGCCATTCAACATTCAAAACTACCTTAAAATATTTTTGTTTATTTTTTTTCCACTTTGATTAGAATCCCTTACCCAAAGAACTCTAACCAATAATAAGTTCAAATGATCTTCTTTCGGTTTCTCCCTTTTCTTGTTCATAGAGTTTATACTTTCGTTCTTGTCCTTCTTTTTCTGTTAGTTAATATATACAAGGTCATATTTATGCATTATATTTTGGTATTCAGTTTATTTTTAAGTTTTTTATTTCCTTATGGAGATTGTATCTTTCAAAGTGAGAAAAAAGCAGCGCTGGTCGATTTGCACTTGGTGCTCTCGACATAATGCAATATGTCTCAGTGCGCAGGCTAAGAAGATGATGCCTTCCCCTGAACTCTTGCAAGAACTGGAAGAAGATCTGTGCATTGAACTGGACACGTATCTTGATGCTATTTTTAACTATGTAACCGAATTCAATAAATCGCGTTGGTGTAATTTGTCTTGTTGGACTATGGAACTGTCGAGTAAACAGTTTGTCGATAAAGTGAATATCTCATTTAGTCCAGTAGAATTATCTTCGAACCTAGAAAAAACTGCAAACAAGTCATCATGTTTGGTATGATTGGAAGCGTATTTTAATGTAGAATAACATATCAAAAATCCACCGAAATCGGGTTTGGGGAAAAAATTGTATTTTGCAAAATATAATACTGTGTTTAAGTTCAGTCTTAATATTTTCATACTTAAATAGCCTTTTTGGTTGCCTAGCAATGGTTGCTATGGTAGCTTGACAACGGTTGCTACCATTAAAATGAGTGTTTTTTGTCTCTAAAAAACAGTTTTCAAAAAATATACTACAAGAACTTGAGTTTTTTAAATGTTATTATATTTTACAAAATATGATACTATGATACAGTTCGGTCATAATATTTTCAAACTTAAATAGACCTTTTGGTTACCTAGTAACGGTTGTTGTGGTAGCTTGACAACTTTTTGCTACCATTAAAATGAGTGTTTTTTCTATCTTTCAAGAACGGTTTTCGAAAAAGAAAAAAGCAAAGCCTACCAAAATTAAACTTAATCAAAAATATTGTCAAAATTTGTTAACAATATCTAAATCATAGTTATCTTGCTCTTCTTTATCAACCATGACAGCCATTGCACACAGTGATATATAAGTGCCCATTTTTTCGACAAGAACAATTGTTCGAACCACATAGATTCTTGCTTTCCACTTTATAACTGCAATGCACAACATGAAGTATTTGCCTGGGAGGGTTTCACAGGCTGATGAGTTACCTTGGTGGTGTTGGCATGGTAATGGAGGGGTCTTGTCTGGAGAAACTACTTGAAATAGTATATGCCCAAAATACTGTTAGCAAAATACTAAAAGGGCATGTCATTGCTCCTGCAATTAGGTCACTTTTTGGTTGATACAGCATTGAATATAAAGCTCTTATCCAAACTATTTGCTGAGAAATTGTCAAATTATGCAATAGAGAAACTAAACACCTTATGCCTAAACGCAACATGCCCGACAAAGAGAGTTGAAGATCTGAATACATTGAAATCATTAAACAAATTGAGAAGTTACATTTGAAACAAGTTTGATCCTTTCAAGTTTGATGATGAGCGACTTATATCTTTAACAACTGGGTTAACAGTTGATGACAAAGATTACATCAATTCTGACAATGCTGACAAATTTGGGGAAAGGATTCAAGAAAGCCTAAATATCACAGATGCAAAAATACCACGAAAAGAAAAAGTGAAGATATTGATAGACTTGCGTCAGAGTAGAAAAGGAAAAACTTCATTTTGTTCCTTGCATTTTGTTTTAACGTTTATATTTAATTGCTGAACGGTCTGATGACCCATCGAAGTATTTCAGCTACTAACTGGCACCTTATCCACCATCTGTTTTTAAGAATAACTTTATGAACAATTTTATGAACTCTTTTTAAGAAGAATTCATTTTTTCTTTGTTTTATGCGTATTTTCAATCATATTAGTAAGTATTGCTGTTTCAAAAATATATATATCTAAACAAAGCTCTTTTGTGCCACGCAATCATAAAGCAAAAAGAAAGCGGAGACCAAATTGGAAAGAAAATAAAGCATAGCCATAACGCAAAAGAAGAAGAGGATTACTTACTCTAACAGTAATGATATTGAAACTCCAAACCAGCTTCATTTCATAGAGCCCTGCTCCAAATGTAATACTTCATGTTATAAAGTTACAAAGTTATAAAGTGGAAAGCAAGAATCAATGTGGTTGGAACAAGTGCTCTTGTCAAAAAAATGGGCTTTTATGTGTCACTGCGTGCTATGACCTTCATGGTTTGGGTTGCCATAATATAGATGATAAAGAAGAATAAGATCTATACATAATTTGTGTCGCGTAACCCTCCTTTCATGGAAGCGAGAATGCCTTATTTGGAAAACAGAGTAAACTAAACGATTTTCATTGGCTCAAAACACTTTAGAAGAAAAACCAATGAGATAACATAAAAACTTTTTCCAGTGAAACCACTCCAGTGTTCCCTAAGTTTTCCTTATTAAACCTTCCGTATAGAGAACAGAGAGTAATTGCAATGGGGAAAATTTTCTATGACTTCACCTGTACTTTGCCCTTAGTGACCAAACTTGGTGCACATATATGTTTAATGGTTCCGAAAATGGTTAGGTCAATTTTAAGGGTTGTTTGCTATGCCAACAATATTAAACAATAAGTTCTATATGGAACAATAAAATTATATAATAACGTTCTATAAGTATTACGTTAATTATGTCTATAGAACGTTGTTATATAATTTTATTGTTCCATAAAGAACTTATTGTTTAATATTGTTATATAAATAATATGTTTAATATGTTATACAAAATTGTAATTAATAGTTAGCTTATATTAGCATATGATATTAGCGTTTTGTTACCATATTGTAATAATCAACTCAAAATAAAGTACTACTACTACTTCTACTACTACTTTTGCTACCATTAAAATTAGTTTTTTTCTTATATCTAAAAAACGGTTTTCAAAAAAGAAAAAAACAACGTCTACCAAAATTACACTTAAAAAAGTTGTCAAGCTACCATAACAACTGTTGCTAGGCAACCAAAATGGCTAATTAAGTTTGAAAATGTTATGACTGAACTGAAAAATAGCATCACATTTTGTAAAATACAATAACATTAAGAAAACCCAAGTTCTTGTAGTGTAGTTTTTGAAAACCGTTTTTTAGAGATAAAAAACACTCATTTTAATGGTAGTAACCGTAACAACCGTTGCTAGGCAACCAAAAAGGCTATTTAAGTATGAAAATATTAAGACTGAACTGAAGCACAGTATCATATTTTGCAAAATATAATAACATCAAAGAAAACTCAAGTTGTTGCAGTGCATTTTCAGCTTTCATATTAACAGATAATCTTGTAAAGATTTTTTAAATGTACGTGAAATTTTTCCCCCAAACCCAATTTCGGTGGAATTTTGATGTGTTATTCTACATTAACATACGCTTCAAATGATACCAAATATGACTTGTTTGCAGTTTTTTCTAGGTTCGGTCAAAAATAAGCTGAATTCTACTGGACTAATTTGTACGATATGATTTTCTCCAATAAATGTCGTACAAATGCAATGTCAGACAAGTAAGGAAAGAGTAGAAAAATTAAAGATTATTGTTAGAATACAAATTAAAAATAGAAAAATTATTGCGAAGACTAGCTTATCTAAAAAAAGGGGCGTTCAAGATCCACGGCTCCCGGCCCCGGCCCTTACAGCTTTCCAGCCCCCAAAGAAAATAGCGTGTTTCTCAAGATGTAGATAAAATTTCATACTTATTCTTTCTGAGCAGATTTTAAATCAATAAAACAATATTGACCAAAGAATTATATCGTTGTTTTTAAATATTTGCTCATAATTGATTTCCGCACTAAGGGCAAGGAAATCTAAGGAATCATCCGAGGAAAAATGAAGCTTGGAAGACACTGAGTATAACATTGTTGAGTTAATATTTCTGTTTTACGCTTATAATATTACCTCCGTTATATTGAGCACAACTTTTCGATTCTGAAAAACGTATCAAAGTAGCAACTGGCGAATGCATTGTGGGAAAATAAATGCTACTTTGTTTTTATGCTTAATGTGTACGGTCGCTTTCGCACAAATCAAAAAGCATAAGCAGGAAGGAAAGTGAAACACAGAACGAAAAGTCTTGGGATCTTAGTGCTGGTTGGAATTATTTTCTGATAAACAAGAAAAGATTATTTCTGAAAGTTGTTAAGGCTTCTCAAGCTGGAAGATGCTGTGTCAAAATTCTTGCAGTAGTTTTATTGAAGATATAGCTACCTGCTGGCTAAAGCAAAAAATATCAGAACGTCATAGCCAGCCCAAACTGTAAAGGAGTTTCATCAGGAAGAGACTAAATTCGATGCTATTTTTATTCGAAGAAAATATAAAAAGACTGGTGCGCTTTACACCTTGCTCTTGCTACAGACGTTTTAAAGGAAAATAGAGGTAGCGTATACCTAGAAGTTACCTTATCGGTTAAAGTTTCGTCGGTTAAAAGTGACGAAATTTCCAAAAGATTTCGTCACTTTAAACCGGCGAAAATTTATAACCGACGAAATTTTATAACTGACGAAAATTTTAGACCGACGAAAATTTTCACTAAAATTTAATTTTTTTATTTGCAAGTGTTTTTATTCGTGTTTTATGTCGATAGAGCCCTGCCAAGTCATACTTGAAGCCATAAAAAGGAGATAGTGGATGGAAAGATAAGAAAATTGAAATCTCGTTGCCCAGCAACAGCAGCCAACCACTTGTATTATTGTCGAAGACTAGCATTTTTTTTGTCAAATATAAGTGAAAAACTAAAAAAAACTATTTGCTCCTCAAAGGCGGTTAAAAATTTTCGTCAGTTAAAAGTGACGAAATTTCAAAAAGATTTCGTCACTTTAAATCGGCGAAATTTTATAACCGACGAAACTTTTAATGGACGAAATTTTAACCGATAAGGTATGCCAAAAAGCAGTAGTTTTCCTGAAAATGTCATAGGCTCAAAAAAGCTAATGGTTACGTCACCAATAGTTTGACAGTAGACTGTCCTGTTAATTATATGATATTTGGTCTTTAGTACCTCTTACAGAATGTAGGACTGCTGGCGCTGTACTGACTGTCGTTCAACAAGATGAGTAGAGTAAAGAAGAAGAAATGATTACAGTTTTGTTCCGTCTTTTCGTGCATGAAAAAGGACCATAAATTCAGCGAATATGCCATTCCGACTTACAATCGATATTATTCTGTTAAAGTTAATAATGTCCAGCATCAGAAATTTATGATAATGGTTATATTTAACGCAAATAAAATTATATATTTTTATTGAAAAAAGAGCAGCTGTAGAATACTGTTTTCTATGTGTAGTTTTTAGTATTGATGAATACATAATATGAGGGACCAACAGTGCCAAAATTATTGATTTCTTTCTGAAAGGTATTAATTTTTTTGGAGGGGTAGAATAAAAAATATTATAGTCATAAGATATAAAACCATTAGTTTATCTAAATATCATCATAAAATGATCTAAATTATCATCATAAAATGATCTAAAATATCATCATAAAATGATGTAAATTAACTTCATAAAATGATGTAAATTGTCATCATAAAAGTATTTAAATTATCATCATAAAGTATGTAAACAAAAAAATTGTTATGTAATGATCCTTTGCGTGTAGTAAAAAAATATTATGTAATGATGCATTGCGCGCACTTTCCCGCCAAAACTCACGTGGTAAACTTTGGAGCGCTGCCAGAAAAAGCAAAGTGGAGAGCAGGGCCGTCGAGAGAAATTGAAGGACTCGGGAAAATGAAATTGTCAAGTCCCCCTCTGAAGTATGTTCTTATTAAATTGATCTTAGTTGCTAAATGTAATAGTCAAAGATATAATAAATAAATTTTTACTCATCAAAAATGTTTTTATTAGATGGTTTTTAGAAATTTTCTTTTTTTTTTCACTCTTAGTCGGGCCCTTTTTTGTCGCCGGGCCCGGGGAAAGCTACCCTGCTAGACCTCTCCTTTCGACGGCGCTGGTGGAAAGGTAAGTTCCCATACAAGCGTTGCTTTATAGTCAGTCACTCGTGTCATTTACTGGTGTACTCCATACTAGTGTTGTTGGTGTTTTGATGAGTAAGCATAAACATACTGCTGCCATATCTATATCTATTTTCTGGAGAAGCAAAATATTTACAAGGACTTATTATACTGTTTTGAGTTTCTTGGCAATAGCATCAGTGCATGCCCTGGGGGAGATGACGGAATCCGTCCCCCCTCCGTTCTATTTGAAAGCTATAAAGTTGAGAGTACTTCCAAGTTCAGCCAAGAACTGTAACTCAATCTGAAGTTACCCTAAGCGTATAAATATTCGCAAGCATTTTATTATCGCGTGCTCAAAAAATTTGCATTCAGCGAAGATTTATTTTCACGAATTTAGTGTTTTACGACTTTTCGCAAGGCTTTCTTTTTCGAAACAGAGCAGATATGTTATCACATTTTACTAGAAAAAGAATCCATTGCATTGCATGGCACTTTAAACACACGAACACAAACAAAAATGAGGTTCTCTTATTCATCTCCAACATTCATTGAAAACAGTAACCCTCTAACATATATTAAAGAAAACAATTTGCGAGAATTCATTCTCCTGAACTCGCCCATTGGAGGGAAAAATTCGTGAAAATTTATCCTCACGAAAATTTGCACAACTAAGGCATTTGTCCGAAGGGACTTAAAATTATTTCAAGATAGCGGAGTTTGAGATAGCAGGACATATTTCAGTTAGCTAGATCGTAATTGCTGACGGGACCAAAGTTTTTCTTTGAGTTTGCGCGATATTCGAGATATCGCATGTTCGAGTTAGTTGGACTCCACTGTACCTACTATTTTTTTGAGTTTGGCAGATTTTCAGGGGGATCGGCAATTTGATAAAAGGGGAGAATAGCAAAAAGGGGCGATAATAGTTAAACGGGACACGTTACCTCTCTGCCCATTGTGCTATACTGTCCCAATATTGCGCTCAGTTTGGAAACTTTTGGAAGTCTAGTTTTGCCCAGCGTGAAAAAATAACTTAGAAAATTACAAAAACGGCAATTATTGGGTGTTCGGAAGACGCCACTATGAAACCATGTGATCTAAAAAGATCATCAGTCAAGGTTTTGATTGGTTTATCCCGAAGCGGGATTTTAGAGATATTTTTTGACGGGATATATTGCAATGCATCATTGCATAAATTTTTTTAGTTGCGCAAAGCACCATTACATTATTTTGCGAGCTTGCATTTAATGATGTTAATCTACATCATTTTATGATGTTAATTTACATCATATTATGATGATAATTTACATCATTTTATGATGATAATTTAAATACTTTTATGATGATATTTTACATCGTTTTATGATGTTAATTTACATACTTTTATGACGATAATTTACATCATTTTATGATGATAATTTAAACACTTTTATGATGATAATTTAGATCATTTAATGATAATATTTTAGACAAACTAATGGTTTTATATCATGATTAGATTATGACCATAATATTTTTTATCTTACCCCTCCAAAAAAATTAATACCTTTTATAAAGAAATCAATAATTTTGGCACTGTTTGTCCCTCATAATATAATAGATAACTTAATTTTAAATATATATATTTTAGAAACTCAAAGATTGGTTTTGTCTTTTTAAATTTCCGCGTAGCGAGAAATTTCTTAAAATGAGCGTGTATTTTTAAAAATTTCCGTAGGTAAATTTTTCTTAGATTACCCGTGT
>JANSTP010273148.1:0-10230 GCA_025330745.1 Cladonema radiatum | reverse complement strand
TGTTCATTTTGCCAGTACAGTACCATCGGCAGGATATGCACTCCCTCCAAAATAATCAACAACCCAACAAGCCAAGACAGAGAAATGCTTAGCTATAGCTAGCTAACTCTTCTAGGTGTCGTTTCTTTTTTACCGATTATTATTTGGGAGACACATCCCCTATCTAAAGGGATGTTTTTAGAGAAGTGTTTGGAAGATAGGATATTTTCAGACAGAAAATCATGTAGGGTACCTTTATTGTTCATAACTACCTACTAATTGCTAGACCTAGCTAGCTAGCTAGGCTAAATCTGAAATAAACAGCACTTAAAAAGATTCAAATATAATATGAAAAATAATATATTTGGTAATATATTTCTGGCACTACTGAAGAATATCAGTATCATAAAATAGATTTCAGTTAGATGTGTGTACTTACATTTTCAATGATGTCGTTCTGTGAATCCATCGAAAAATCTAAGGTATACAACCATGTAATCAACTGGATAGCTAGCTAAAAATATTCGTATTTCTTTGGTTTTTTATTTGTCACTTCGCGAGAACGACATGTTCACACGGAAATATTGAAAGACGGGTAATTGATATACCAAAAGTTAGGAGCAAGTTAAGCCATGGCTAATTTTTTGTTTTTGTTTTTGTTTTTCAAATGCATGACTGTTAATATTGTCGCTTTAACCTTATTGGGTTTGGGAGTGGGAATAAACTTACCGTACAGAGTTTTACCTCATTTGGACTTGCAGTTTAAGATCTAGGAAGTTTTGTACTATTTAAACCCTCACTTCCGACGCCAAGGGTTGATGAAAGTGATACAGAACGAAATTGATTAAACAGCCAAATTTTCATTCTTTGGAACCGATTATGAAGAAATACTATATTCATAGAGAGATACTTTTTACAAAAGCAAGCAGATCTAATTCGGATTATAGAAAATCTATCAATCTGTACTAAATTTGGTACAGCATTGAAAAGTGAGGCTAAGATGCCAGTCATAATGAACTGAGCATAAGTCTAGTCGGTCTCTTTTCTTGTTCCAACAGGATTGCCGCCAATATCAAAATAGACACAAATAAGGACAAACGAGGCGTGACAGAATAGCACATCAAATCTTTATCAAGGAGGAGTTAATGTTACGGTGCTCGCTGTGTATGTGTTGTGTATTCCCACATTATCTTACTTTCAATTTTTCCAGCAAATTAACTAAACTATAGTTCTGAGAAAATTTTTTTTAGAATTGTTAAAACATTGATTTAGAAAAATAAATCGATTCACATAAAAAGATTAATTTGATAAGATGAGAAAGTACGAGAGACGTTGCGCAAGTTGACAAGATGAGTATTCTGTATATTTGAAAAGCAAATTAGCAAGAGAACATGGTAAATATTTCAAAACAGCTCTTTTTTTACTCGATCTCTGTTCATGAATTATTGGTTGCTACTTTTTACTTGCTTAGGGGCAAGAAAGCGTTATTAAACCTTTTGCAACAGTTCAAAAGGCAGTTTCTTGCTATGAGCGTAGCGCAGCAAAGCACCAGTTTTACGCCATCAGCATATATTTTGTTACCATTCTCCCATGAGTGGCCTCGCACTAGTATTAAAGATCCGGCTCAAATATTTAGCAGAGAAACAACAAAGAGATAGGCTAGTGAAGGTGAAATTTCAAGGTAAGACTTTGGCTCATTTATCCTCTCAGAGAGTTCAAGATCCCTCCTCTTTGCTTTTTTCTGTATTTTTATAATACTTAAAGGGATTTCAGCTTCATTTATACTTGGACTTCAGAATCCCTTTAAGGTCTCAGGACAACCTGTATAAGAGCCTCTTCTGACAAGTCATTTTATAGATTTTTCGTTGCTTTTATACTGTCTCGAAGTCACAGACCCAAACTTTTCTTGTTTGAAAGAAAGTAAATCATGCATTACAAAAGTAAAGTACATAGACACGAATACCGTAAATTAATCTATTTTGCAAGTGACATTTCCCAATAAGCTTAGATGGACATGTACAAAAAGCATTTAGTTTTCAAACAGACCACCCTTCAATGAAAATATAAGCGTTCTGCTCTGTACTCGCCCTATAAAAAAGCAAAGGAATGTAGAAATGAAACTTCTGCTTCTCTTTCCCCTTGATGTGTATCAGAAGATATCGGTATATGGGTGTAATGTGTGTAAACTGTCGTGATATGACAAACGTAACAAGGAACGCAAGGCTATTTCAGCATATTTCTCTTTCTAGTTTATTGAAACTGGGCCTTCACCAATGTGTTCACTACATAAGACATACTGATGAGAACAAGGAGAACCATCTTGTCCGACAAAACAATCACATCTGCCCATCCTCATGTCAATAATGTAGCTAGGCCATTTGCTTTTCTCGGTCTCAGCTTCGGCCTCGGCCATCAAACTCAGCCTCGGCCCTGAGGTCGGCCTCGGCATCAAAACTCGGCCTTGAACTCGGCATTTTAACATGTAAACCTCTTTACACTCACTTTTTTTTGCCTTCCAAGAAGAAAGAATTTTTTTTTTCTATTTGTTATTTATTTGCTTCACCTTTCAACACCGCTTTGTTTTCTCAACAAAAGGCAAGGATGAAAATCTGCAGGTAACCATTTTTGATCTATAATCTGTTCAGTTCAGTCATGGCCTACTGTAATGGTTGGACATGGTTCAGTGAAATATATAAGGCTCTAATTAGCTTAGATTCTGCTTCTAGATATTACTATCACAGATTATACCATGAAGTTAATCAGAAAAAGTGTTAAAGCCCTCGTTACAAAAATTTGTGATTAAATTACATGGAGGTTTTCAACTTTGGGTTAAAACTTAAGATAACTTAAGATCTCAGCAGTCTTCTTTGAGCTCCACAAATAAAGTCTTATTTTAAATCACATTCATTGGTTTGTTCCCCTGTATCATTCTTTTTTATTCCAGGCCCTATCGGACACGAAAACATTTCTCTTTGGTTTGAATAATGAAGTAATTGAGATAGGAGTTGAAACTTAAGCTCGGGGTTGAAAGTTTTCATCGCAAAACCTTCCTAAAAATTTGAAACTTCAAAAATCTACTTAAGAGCTAGGATTAGGAAACCTCTTTTCTTTCAATATTCTCTTAGTGAATAAGCAAACATTACTAAATTTGACATAAACATGATATTGGAAATTTGCTTAAATTCCAGGGCATTAATTTCATTTCATGAAAAGGTTCTCTGAAGACTCATATGAAAAAGAAGCTTCTATATGGGGGTTATTGATTCCTAAGTTTGGTCAATGTCAAATATTCTTGAAATCTGTAAAGGCAGAAAACAATGAATGATGACGTGGTTAGGAGTTAGGTTCTATTTTTCAATATCTGTGATGTCGATCACTAAGCAACTATTTGGACTCTTTCTACCCAAGATAAAGAGGCTGAGTAAGTCTTGCTTTAGAATGATGAAAACTAATTTTCGGCAAGTTCAAACTTAAACTTAAGTTCGATTTCGGAAAATACAGTGAAACCTCCAAATAGCAGACATCCCATATAGGGGGACACCCCCAAACAACGGGCGGATTGTTGAAGAACGAAAATTTTTGCTATGGAACCCTTGAAAAAAACCTCTAACTAGTGGACATTAGCGGACGGGAAAATCAAGTCCCATTTGCATTTTCCTGGTGAAAATTACCTCTGAATTAATGACAGGTAAAAAACTGAAAACGACAAGAAATAAAAACAAATATTGAGAAGATTTTTAATTTTCTTGAAAGCTTAATGACTTTATTTATAACATTTAGATACTTTTTCCTCCTTATTTCGATCAATTTCGATATCTACTTCTTCAGCCATTCCATGATGTTTTTGTTTTCTTTGCCCTGTACCCCTAAAACGTTTAAATAGCGCGTTAGATTGAATATCGCAGGTAAAAGTCCACACAATTTCGACTTTTCGAAAAGCCACTATATAGCGGACACCTCCAATTAGCAGACTCTTTTATTAAGACCCATTGGTGTCCGCTATTTGGAGGTTTCACTGAGTTTATTTTATAAAATTCGAGATGTGATGATGATGTCTGACGAAAAGTTCAATTTAAAAGTAAACCGGTCTTTTGGTTCAAGAAAATAGAATAGAGTAAAGTCTGATAGTCACAACCTTTTCGTTTCCATGCATACTAACAAAATATTAAATAAAAAATAGCAAAAGCAACAAAACGAACAATGCTCCAACAGGCATATCAAAAATTAGTAAGAAACAGAAAAAAGTGTCTACAGGCATACTAATCCTTGAAAAGTCAAAAAAAGTTTTTTTTTTCATAAGTTACTACCCTTTGAAATGAAAAGGATGAGAAAAGTAATGTGGTCATAAAACGCAATAGTTAACATGTAGTTGCATTAAGAAGCAAACGTAGAGATAAGATGTTGCACCTTTAATTTGTGTTGGATATGGTCTTTGTGTGCAGGCAACAAAAATGGAAGGACCTTGACATCAATTTTTATATTTACAGGCAGGCGATCAACTTTCAAATTGATACAACTGGAATTTCGTGCCTGAAAATAAACATTTCTCAGATCATTCGAAACTTTCCATGCCCCATCTTTCTTGTACTCGCGTTTCATTTTGGAAATAAATACCAAGTAGTGCGGGGGATCAGGTATCACCTTCATACCAGATGATTGCACAAATTTTAATGGGTGATAACCAGTGGATACCCCTTAAAAACACATACCACTTAAAAACTGGAAACCTATTTTTGGTGCTCTCTAGGTATTCTGCAGTAATTAAATGTTCTCTAATGCTCTTTTCCACAACCTATAATAAATAAATATTCAGAAAATACCCATTTAAATAAGCTTTATAAATAAGCTTTAGTTTGAAAAATCTGGTTTTTTGGATTTTGCAAATAGACAATTGATATTTAGTCCATATTTCCTATACTTCTTAGTACTTTTTCCAAAGATAAATTTCAAAAGAAAATGCTTTTATTCAAATAAAGTCACTAAATAAATTAATGGAGCTTCAAAGAATAAGAGAATTTTCGTGGTTTTTAAGGAGTTCAAATAATGAAAATACAAAATATTAACGTGGGTTAAAACAATTGAAGAATATATTTGAGATTCTACATGTTGTTTGAAATGTTTGAAACACAATTAAATGAAGTTTATAAACAAACATAGTCGATTGTAAAACTTAAAAAATATATTTTTCAAAGTTAGTCTATCAACCTTAGACACCTCTTGAAAATGGGAGACAATTTCGATGTAGAGTAGTCAACGTTCTCCCATTCATCTCCTTTCATTTTCAAAGCTTTGATTGATCCAACTATTTTGTTCACAATTTGAAAAGTGGCAATGTCAAGGAGATGGTCTGATGTTTCTTCCATGGCTGTTCCAGAACCAACTTTTTGAACCAACTTTAAGAAACTCAATTCGATCATATAAATCTCTCCATCTTCGTTATCCAAGAAGCTTTTCATTAAGCGATCAACAGATAAATTCAAACTTCTTTGTTACCCATATCCCTGCATATACCACTTATCAAGGATCTCACTCTCTTATTTTGGTGGAGAAAGTCCTCACAATGTTTCCAGTAGTTTTTAGGACATGTTTTGTTAGGGTACACAATTTAGCAAACTTACTACTATCAATCATTTTAATATCAACTATCAGTAACAAAGCCACAGCGAAAAGGTCTTCAACGTTATGAATGCAAGATGCAACAGATTATAGCAAATTAAAGATGAGCGTTGAAAAACGTCAAAAATTGGGTATTGATCTAGACAAGTGCTTCGTTTGTCAGAGCGAAGATCATAAGAAAAAGGTAAGTTAGAAAATTATCAACTTTATACCTAGCCATTTTCAGGACAAAAGTTCTATTTAGTGTTTATTAAAAATTCCTTTTTCTATAGCTTGTCAAAAATCGAAGCTAGGAAGGCATGGGGAATCTTATTGACAACATTAATCAACGTCATCACTTAAGGGATGGCAAAGTAAATGAACGTTTTCATTGATTAAGAAGTTCTTCGGAGGAGTTTAAAGATAAAACATGCTCAAAAAGGTTGCTACAAACTTATTGCAAGTATCGACAACATAAGAAGACCGTCGGGAAAACATTTTAAAGCAGTATATTAGAAACGTCGGTAGATGCAAACTCAGAAGACTCAAATATTCAATTTCCGGTAGAAGAACATCTGGGTGACAAAATACAAAAAATAGACAAGGTCAAAATCAAAGTTTTGTAACAAAAATTTGTGTATATTTTGGAAATTGAGACAAGTCATGTATATGCAAACAAGAGAACAAATTTTGAGGTGGCAAAACAAATCGAAAACGAGGACGTTTTCCTTCAGTTAAACACGACACCGTTAGGAAATGATGCGATTGCAAATGATGTTTTTTATCGCCTTAAGTGTTGTGTATTAGCTCAGCGTGAAACGGATATTAGCAACTTTTGGGACACTCTGCCGACAAAAAGAAAATGGATATGAACACTATAAATAAGACCTACAATAATTTACCCAGTAATTCCATCGAAGTCAATGAAAAGAGCTTTATAAAGTCGCTTAGTTCTCTTTGGCTTTCTTCTTTGTTCTCAATAAAATACTGGAATATGAACAGCATATGATCAACGAGAGTAGTTTGATTTTCCCCACCATACTGCCATAAGAATCTAATTAACAAAAATATAGATTTACAGTAGTTTAAAATAAATAGAAACACAAGAAAAAGAGCAATGCAAATATAAGATTTATGAGTAAATTCATTATATATATAGCGCTTTCAACCTTAGTAAATGAAAGAGTAAAACTGATCATGGAAACATGACAAATATCGAGTAAAGAATAAATAAAACACTAACCTTTGTATGCAATGCTACTTTTTCAGATTCTATTCCTGCTTCCGTTCTACGGTAACATCTCCTCCTCTTGAGCTAATAATATAAGCACTTTTACAAATTCATCACTTCAATAAATTTTTTGTGAAAAAAAATGTTTAGAAAAAAATCGAACGTCAATGCAGCATTGCATTGCTAAAAGCTGATTACCTGTTAATAATAAGGAACCTGTTTGTAAAGCAAATTTTTTTAATCTATTAAGCAACTGATATCTTCCTTTTAAATGAAAATATATGCGAGACACTTATGACTTAGGTCTCAAAAAGTTGTCTAAAGGATATTTTTGCTCAAGAAAGATGTATTGCGGGTTTCAAGAAGTAGTTTTGACTTCAAAATTCTGATTTCAGAATTCAAAGTTGCTGATAAAAAAACGTGTATTGTTTGTTTACTGGTTTTTCAGCAGGTGATTTTGTTATTTTTAAGTGAAATAGTGTTCCTTGGTTATCTTGAAATAAAAAAATGGGAATATTAAGAATATATTTTTAAGGTACCAAATCTTCGTTGACAATCACCACAATTTTTTTAAAGTGAGATTTAATTTCCTGACATGAGCTGAAATTTCCTAAGTCCATATTTTGACGTTTTGCTTGGTCCTAACAAATGCAAGCAACTATTGTGCTTGAAATCTTAAGGAGAAAATATAACACAAAGTAATTAAGGCATTGGATGAGACTTCGGCTAGGATGAAAAACATGAAGCAAAGCTGCTGCTTAGCTAAATTATTTTTCTTCAAAAGCATTTCAAAATTGATTCAAAAAGGATACCGTTAAAGTTTGTAGAGACATGCAGAAAATGGAACCAAATATGAATATTTATAAAACATTCAAAAATAATTCATATGTTCTTGAACATTTCTTGAATACAAATTGAATGCACTGAAATAGTGGTGTAAACCGCGAAATTAAGTTCCCGCGAAATTTGAAAAAAATCTCCCGACCGCAAAATTTAAATTCCCGCCAAATTTAGCAAGTTTTATATAATTTAACAAATTTGACAAAATTTGACGAAAAATCATAGTCCATGAGATAGCAATCTGAAGATCAATGTTACTAAGTTTGATTCAGTCATGGTCGGTCTGTATTTTGCAAAGAATGAAGTGCAGTCCTTAAATTTTCGTAAAAGACCCACTGATCTATAATACACTAACCTGGATAACGCATACGGTTTTTCAGCCAATAGGATTTTGATGCAAGATTTAAATTTTAGCGGGAACCAACTAGGACCCCCGCATGCTACCACGCGGAGTAAAAACTTTAGTAAGAAACATAACATTAGTCAAGACTTCTTTGATATTAGTAGACACAATGTCTAGCGAAGTAGAAAAACCAAAAAAAAGAACGCAATGTTGTGCATATGGGTGCAAAAAATGAAGAAAAAAAACAGTGAAGAAACAAGGAGTGACAGTGAGGGTAGTGAGGATGAAGAGTCCAGTTTGAAAAGAGCCAAGAAAAGGACTGTTCATTCGTAAGTGCTCCTAAATTCATTTTATGGATCATAAAAATAGCTTGTTATGACTTGAGCTTTCTCTCTCTTCTTTCCTAGTTTCCCATTGGACCCAGAAAGGCGAGAATTGTGGATAAAAAACATGAAAAGAGACAACTGGAAACCCAGTCAGCATTCGCTAATCTGCTTTAACCACTTCTTAGAAAGGTTCTTGATTAAAAAAGGAAAGCTAGTCAAAGTTTCACCTGATGGCTATTCAACAAGATTTTTAAAATTTCCAAAATACTTTCAGGAAACCCCTAAACAAGGAAAACGATCAGAAAAACATTTAAACCATCCAACTTCCCAACCTGAGTCCTAGAAACAAAAAAAAGAAGCACCTGTTGAGTAAATTAGTGAAAATGGGACCCTTGAATCACCCAGAAAATTGCAGAAAAAACTTATCAAAAAAGATAAACAACTTACTTTAGTTCGTAAAAAGTTAAGGACTACCCAACAGCAAAACAGGAAAATGAAAAAGAAAATAGATTCAATGAAAAATTTAGTGAAGGATCTCAAAGACAAAGGCCTCATTTCACAAACTGCAAGGGGATCATGATACAATCTTTTACTAACACACCGAAGGATATTTTTTCCAAAGGATGATTTCAAATAAATCCAAAAAGTCTTACACTCCAGAGTTGAAATCATTTGCATTAACATAGCAGTATTACTCCACAAAAACGTATGAATTTGTTAGGAGAACATTTGATTGTGCGTTACCCAGCCAATCCAAAATCAGGAGATGGTATTCAGTTGTACCTGCTAACCCCAGATTCACTGAACCTGCCTTTATAGCTTTAAAAGCCAAAAGTACTGAATTTAAAGGCGAAGGGAAGAAACTTATTTGTCCAATAATGCTTGACGAAATGTCAATAAGAACACACATTTCTTGGTATTTTATAATGCAGTTTGTCACATAAGCCCTTTCATTATTGTTGTTGTGGGTTTTTTTAAAATACGATAGTGTGCCACACTGTCAGTCAAATAATGCATTTATCCAAATTAAACCATATTTGATTAAAGTTTTGAGATTAGTTTGTATGGAGGTTAATGGTTAAGTCATTATTTTAAACAGTACAGCTGCTTCTTTTATTAAAACATACATAATATTGTTCGAAAAAATCACGAAAAAAACATGAAGCAATAAAAAGGTAGAAGTTTTTCTTCAATTTGTAGTTTACAGATCTGATTTTGTTCTGCTTTTCATCACAGTTTTATATAGTTCAAATCAAATGTTTTGGATCAAATTTTACTGATTCTTTGAAAATCTAAGGATACAGAGCAAACTCAAATACAGAAAATAAAACGCCTGTGTTTTCTGTTCGAGGTCAATTATAAATGTCCAAACAGCATAATGTTAAAACAGAAAGTATGAACTAAAAAAGTACAAAATATAAAAGTATAGGTCTCTGCTTTCCATTCATCATCAGAATCTTCCGACGTCTTGCGGTTGGAAAACATTTCTTCATTACCTTCGTCTCTATGTATTTTTTCGTAGTTAGTGCATTGACATGTATCAGTGCGTAACAAATCATTCTTAAAGCATGGACATCTTGTATCAACGTAGGACTTTTTGCAAAAAGTGGAAATGAGTTCAAGTTCCTTAGGGAGAATAAGAGTGTTGAGAAATAAAAAAGAGCTGGGGAGTGCAAATAAATATAAGGCAGGGCAGTACATATTTGCAATTGAAAGTTCGGCAATAATATCGCCTTTTGATTGATGAAATTTTGCAGTCATAAACTAAAATAATGCTTTTTCCGATATAACAAAACTTGTCTTAAATAAGCAATGAAAATTTGCGTCAATTGTCACTGTAAAAAAATCTTATTGAAATCAAAAAATATATAGAGCTTATACGTCAAAAAACACTACCATCCACTTTCATAGACGTT
>JANSTP010273147.1:8472-19526 GCA_025330745.1 Cladonema radiatum | reverse complement strand
GTGTATAGTGCTGTAAAATGGATTTGTAATCACGGTGGTGTTTTCCCTCGACAACCGAGTCGATGATGGGCGTAAAGCGTGTGATAATGAATTGTCGGGTTATTTTCAGGCCTTGTGAAATGTACACTGCGCCTATCAGAGATTCCACTGCATTTGCTAGGGGTGCGTGAATTTTTGGCTCTGTATGTCGTGTAAATGAAGAGAATGTAAGAGGTGATATCGTGTCATTGTAGGGTAGCGTATGCATCAGCGATGTATCGCATTTGAAGATTTGGTAAAGTTTTAACTGTGTAGCTACGTAATAGAGTGCTTTTCGAGAGACTGCATAAGACTTAAGGCGTGAAAGAAAACCTTCTGGTTTTTTGGGAAATTTCGCCATGAGATATTCTGTTATTACCATATTGAGTACAGAATCACCTAAGAATTCCAGTTGCTCATTGTTTTTTGCTGGAGTGCTAAAGTCTACTCCTGCTATCTTGAGCCTTTGGGGTGTGTGGTGCTTCTCGCGCTTGATCAATATCTTCTTGAGTCTTGTGAAGGCTTGCCACAATGGGTTAAAAAAAGAGGTGTGTGTTTTTTTAAAAGACAGTTGGACATGCGGAATTTGTGCAATATCCTCTTGTTCAGACATTTTACGCCTGTCATACGACCTATGAGTACAGGCCAGATCTAAGAGAGAGAGATGGCGGCGTGAAAAGTGCATTGGTATTGCGTATTTTCGACAGTGACTTTTTAAAACTTGTGAACGTTTATGCATGGGTAATGTAACTCATAATTCCAGACTAGATAAAGGGGTAGGTGGCTATATTTACTTATGTGATAGACAGCGGAAAACATATAGCTTTTAAATAAAAAATGCTAGTACTAATGAAGCTATAGAGAAACTAGCTATGCCTCCTACAATTTAATTATAGAATGCGCTGTAGAATTTTTTCTTAAGGGTAGCTAGCGTCTGCGGGTGTAGTCCGAGATACGGATGTTGCGGCTTGCTTCAGCTGCGGCGATCCTGCACGGAATGCTTCGTATTGTGATACGCCGCTGGCTGTTAACCACAGCGTGTAGCTTTGGCAGTGTGTTCTGGTGCGCGGTTTTTTTGCTGGTTTCTCTCGTTATTGTTTTTTAGCTATTTTCTGTTGATATTCTGATATGCTTTTCATCGGTGGGCGTTCATCTTCTATAATTTGACGTTCTACTGCTTCGTACTGTTGCCCGCTGGCTTGAAACTGCCTGAGCGTGTTTGAATATTCTCGCACGAGGTCGAGTGCCTTTGTTTTGGAGGCGCGGTCTAAGAAGGTTTGCAGAATGCCAAAAGCCATTTTGCCAAGGCTTAGGGTGCTCTGGTTTCTGTGTATGCGCATGTCTAAGTCTACCTGCGCAAATGCAGAGAGACCTGAAGAGCCGGTTTGCTCTAAGGTGAGTGCGTATATGTCCATGATGTGCGCAGTTTCTACACCATACCCTATGGGGAAGGGGATTTGCTCCAAAACGCTGCGCCGCGCGGCGTATTCTCCGCTTAAGGGTTGAATAATACCCGTGAGGTCTGGGTAAAACAATGAGAAAAGCGGGCGTATGAGTATTTCCGTAACACGACCCCCGCCTGTAGGGCGTACGTCATTAGAAAGTGCAAGCGGCCTGTCGTAAAAAGCCTTGACGTAGTTTACCTCGTCGTAGAGGAGTAGGGGTGCCACTAAGGCGTAGACAAAACGCGCGTGAATATTTTTGATGTCCGCATCAATGTAAACTATTATATCTCCCTGAAGTTGGTATATGGCCTTCCACAAGTTTTCGCCCTTCCCTGTTTTCTTTTCCAAGGACGGCAAAATATCATCGGCAAGATAGGTATCTGCGCCGTAAGACTTCGCGACTTCTAGGGTTTTATCTTGGGAGCCTGAGTCTATTACAGCAATTTCGTCGATTAAAGGATACCGTTGGCGCAGTTCGGAATTGAAAATGATAATTTCCTTCCCTATGGTTTTTTCTTCGTTGAGCGTGGGAATGCACAAGGATATGCTTAAGTTCTTCTCTTTTTTAAGTGCGAGAAGTTTCTTTATGTCTTGAAATTGAGAGTGGTGGAAGGTGCGTTCCTTCAACCATTGAGAGAGCGTACTCATATGACCTGCCTTAAATCTAGTGCCGAGAGCATAAGTAAGACCTGCGCAATGCCCGTAAAACAAGGTTCTATGTACATCTGCTCATCAGTTTGATTATAGCGTTCACAATGCGTAATACCCAAGGCAAGCGCGGGAATGCCCCTATCTATAAACGCGGAAATGTCTGAAAAACTAGGCGTAACACGCGGACTTATGGAGAGAAAATTCAGTATTTCCGAATGCTTGCGTACCAATGGGTGGCTGTACGACAGCCCGCCTATGCTACGCCGAGCGACTTCTTTTAGCGTAACTTCAGCACCAAACTCCGAGGCGGACTCCGAGACTATGCCTTGTATTTGCTGCTGTATTTCGTCGACTATGTTATTGGAGTGACTGCGTACCTCAAAGAGCAAAGACGATTCCGAAGGTGCTATGTTAAACGAGGTGCCACTGCGTATTTTGTTAAAAATGATGGAGGTGCGTGGTCTATTGGGTAGCGGTATTTCCAAAATTCGGTTAATAATATGATTGGTGTTGACTATGGCATTACTCGTACCAAAACGCGTCCAGTCAAATTCCTCCGTGGCGCGGTGGTGTATTTCACCCCGTAGCATGCCTATGGAAGAGTAGCTGGTGCGTCCTAAGGGGTACCCCTCAACGCAGAGCCCGTACTGTATTGGCTGTATGGTGTTGTCCAGAAAAAACCGAGTGCCGAGCAAATCCCCTTGGCCTAAGCTATCGGCGGCAAAACAAAAAATAATATCGCTGTCAAAGGCATAGTCCATGGTTTGCATGATATACGGTAGCGTTAAAAGTACTGCAGCACCCAGGCTGTTATCGGTAAGTCCAACGCCCGTGATAGAATCCGTACTCACATGCACCGTGTGGTCATATGAGTTATGATGAAAGGTATCTATGTGTGCAAGAAGTACAATGGTGTTTTTGCTTTGTGTTTCCGAAGCACGCATTTTCGCAATGACGTTCCCAACCTTGTCAATGGAAATATCGAGTATGCTGTATTCGCTTAAACGCGCCGCTATGGCCTGCGCGCGATCTGCGGTGTTCCCTGTAGGCGCGGGTATTTCCGCAAGTGCTATGAGGTTTGCCAACAAGGTTTCCTTAAACTGCGACAGCGTATCTACAAGTACACTTGGGTTCTCTAGGCCTTTATTTTGGAATAAGTCCATGAATGTCATTATATAGCAATAACACAAGAATTACTCATTCATGATAAAGTTTCATCGTCAGAAACCCGTTTAGATGCTACGTAAGTGCTCAGGGCATGTATAATGTCGTGTTTTCGCAAGTCTAGCGCAAAATAATGCGTGCTAATTTTTTCGGGTGCCTTCTTCTCTTCATGTTCTAGTTGTACAAGCGCGGGTAGTGTTGTAAGCTGTCCGCGTACTGCAAGCCACGCATTGTTAGTAGCAAACAGCGTCTTAAAAAACGAAAGCTTTTTCGGCGCGCTCCACGCGGTGATGTTTTCAAACCACAACGTGAGAGAGAATTCCTCAGAAGGTGCGCGATTCATAAGAGAACCCATCCAACTTTGCTGTGCGAAACGGTAAAAGTGAACGCCGCGTTCGCTTATATACAAAAGACCCCAGAGGGCGTTTTTGTTTCCTCGCCTTTGGGCAGACCTGCTGTATTGCGCAAGCGCATAGGCGCGAACCTCGCAACCGAGATTGCTCTGAATTTTTTTCCAAAATTCCTCTGTGGTGTCTGGAATACTATTGAACATTACTTACAGTATAGTCGGAGCGTAGCAATCGCCTATTATGAATATATGCAACACAGCCTTGAGGAAATTTTTACTCGTGTACTACCGCGCGAGAATGCACAGTTTGAAGTACGCGAAGCTCAATATCACTTGAGCACCACCATAGACAAGGTTATGCAAAGTGGCGAAGTTTTTGCCGTTGAAGCGGGCACGGGCACGGGCAAGTCCTTTGCCTACCTTGTCCCCGCGCTCTTGCAAGCAGCGCAAGGGCAGCAAGTGGTTGTGGTAACCGCTAGCATAGCCTTGCAACACCAGCTTGCCGATAAGGACATTCCGTATTTGCAAAGAGTCTTAGGCGTAGACGTGCCCGTAACCGTGCTCAAGGGTAAAAGCAATTATCTGTGTAGCACTAGGCTACATGCGTTTTTGCAAGGGCAGGAGTCACTGCTTTTTGACGAGGATGACGCCTTGCAGGGACTGCGAGAGCATGTGTTGCGTTGGGCAGCGACAACGAAAAGTGGGGACCGGGAGTGCTTTGATGAGGAGCTTAATAAGCGCGTGCACATGCCTCAGGCACTATGGCAGCACATGTGCACGCACGAATTTTCCTGCGGTGGTGTTGCGTGTGCCTCTAGGGCCATGCGCGGCTGTTTTTTTCAAACGGCGCGCAAGCGCGTGTTTCAAGCGGGCATTATTGTAACTAATTACAATGTGCTTTCATATCATTTATTGCATATGCTACAGACACTGGAGACAGATGATGATGCCATGGAATCAAATGACGAGAGTCCGAAGGGGGAGGGGTTGTTGCCGAGCGGTGCGATTTTTGTATTGGATGAAGCGCACCGTATTAAGACGATAATTCGCGATAGCATGGCACTTTCGTTTTCTAAGAGTGCTACGCAAAACATGTACGACGTGTTGTTTGGACGGGGGGGTAGCATTATGCAAGAGCGCGGCGCAGGCAAAGCCTTTGAGAAGCCTTTTGAAACAAAGTTAGAAGGCTGCCAAAAAAATATGCAGGAAGTGCTTGTGAATATCGCCCGTATAGACGACGTGATGCAGCCTGTGTTTTCTGCGCATATGCGTACAGCGGGAGAAGACCCCGCCGTGAATCAAGAAGCACAATCGCAAACCCTACAGGTTGGTAGCGTACGTTATGAGGAATGTGCGAATGACGCGTTGTTAGACTTGTTTTTTGCGCTTTCAAAAGATATCGAACGCATCGCGCTTAGTTTAGAAGAACTCGCGCAGTTGTGTAAGGAGAAAGGTGCGCTTTCCATGCACCTTGCCAAGAGTGCTGCGTGGTGGGCAGAGCGGGCGCAGTTGTGCGAGGCCTTTAGTGCGGCTGAAAATGTGGAAAACATTGTAAAGTTTGTTTCTTATTCACAGGCAAAAAAAGAATGTAGTTATTCCACCATTCCGCTCTCGGTGCGGGGTTTTTTGTCGCGCACTTTGTTTGAAGACGCGCATGCGGTTATAGCACTAAGCGCAACGCTTACCGCGCAAAAGCAATTTCACTTTTGGTCGCGACAGGTTGGTTTCCCCCGCGAAGGAAGAACTGCGCTTTTAGCTTCACCCTTTGACTACGCAAACCGCGTACAGCTACTTATTCCCCAAGATGCGCCTGAGCCTAATGACAGTGCGTACACGCAGTACTTAAGTGAGGCCTTGCCTCCGCTGTTTGACGTTTCGCGTGGGCGTGCGCTTGTTTTGTGTACCAGTAAGGCAATGGTAGCCCAGCTCTCGCAAAATTTACGAGCGCACGCCCAGGAGTACGGCTGCCCGTGGCAACTGTGCGCGCAGGACGGCGTAGTAAGTGCTGCCGCGCTTTTTGGTACGTTTAGAGAAACCCCTAACGCCGTCCTGGTTGCAACCGCTACCTTTTGGGAAGGTTTTGATGCACCCGATGACTTGCTGCGCCTGCTTGTAATAACCCGCATTCCGTTTGCCTCTCCGGAAGATTTGCTATTTAAGGAAGAAAAGCGTTACGTAGAGCGCGAAGGTAAAAATTGGTTTGCACAACTTGCTCTACCACTAGCTGAAATAAAACTCAGGCAGGGTTTTGGGCGCCTTATGCGTGGGTCAAACGACGGTGGCACTGTGCTTATTACCGACAAGAGAATGATAAGCAAGAGCTATGGGGCAATGCTGTTTTCACAGTTGCCTCAGTGTGCCTACGCCGCAGTAGAAACTCAAGCACTGCCCGCCCACCTACAAAACCACTTGCAAAAATTTAATTGGCATTAGGCATGTGCTGAAAGCACACATTAACACAGTTATTAAGAAAAACCCAACAGCAACCCCATTCACAATGGTGCAGCGTAGCGTCTCATATGTTGTTGTGTAAATTACTATAATTCAAACATGGTTTTTTCTTTTTCTTTGTGTGCACCTGTAACACGAAGCATAACAAAGAGTATTGCTATGCTTTGCATACTGTGCTTTTTAGGGCGCGGTGTTTTTGCGTATGATGCCTCTCTCGAAGCGACTTTGCGCACTTCTCCAAACATAGACGCAACTGAGTATGTGCTCATAAAACACAACGATTTGACGGAAACACTCATCTATTTGCAGAAGTTGCATGAGAGCATAAAGGGAGGCAATGAACCAGAAGTGCGCAAGATGATACGCGCTACGCATCTTTATTATTTAGAAGCTTATGCACATTTGTATCATGAATCCACGCTTTCAAAGTTAAAACGCAACAAGGCTATTTTCAACTTGATAGAACAAGTACGAAAACTTGGATCCAGTGTTTTGTCTCAATATAAAGAGGCTTCGGATTTAAGACGCGTGATTGCAGTGAGCATGATGCTTATGGCAAACACGGGGGTGCAGGGGTTAAATAAGTTTATGAATGTGAGAAGAACTGCGATAAAATACGCAGTCGATGCTCTCGCCTTGGATGATAATAATCCTATGGCACGTGTAGTAGTCAACAACTTTGATGCACTTGCTATTGGGCTTATAGGGGCTAAGGCACAGCGCGGTTTTGCTGCTATAGATATCCCTGTAGATCCACAATGGAAAAAACCGCATGTGTTTGAATTTTACGTTTCACAGGTTTTTGCATTTTCGAAAAAACGCGATAAGGAAAGTGCAAGACGTGCATTTGAAAATGCTCGTGCCCTGTATCCTAGGAGTTGGCGTCTTGCTTCATTGCAAACAAGGCTTAAATAACACAAGACTCCATTTATAAGCGTATACCAGCAATACATAGCACAATTCACGCGGTTTTTTTATGTGCGAGTACAAAATTTGCAAGGCGTGGCATGTGTTTTGACAAAAATTTTAGCACATGCAGTTTAAAATTGATGCCAACGTATAGTTTTGATGGGGCGCGTTTTTTGTCTAAAAGTCGCACAATATATGCGGCAGCCTTTTCACATTCCATTCCTTGTTGTTGTTGCGCGTCTTCTTTACCCCACGGGGTACATGTGCCGGTTAGCGCTTTGCGAGAAATATTTGTTTTTATAAAACCCGGTATAATGCGCACAAACTCTATGTCGTGATTTTTTGTTGCTACTTCGTTGTGCATGGTAGCACCATGCAGTTCTAACGCTGCCTTTGCCGCGCAGTACGAAGAGCGCAGGGGTACAGGTGCATGAGAGGCAATGCTACTTACTACAGCTAGTTGCCCGTAGCCACGCGTAAGCCATTGCGCATAAATTACCTGAGCCATCACCATGGGCGTAATGGCATTTACACGCATGAGGTACTCAAGGGTTTGTACGCGCGTTTCGGTGGCCTGCGCGCGCTGACTTAACCCTGCGCACAGTATTACTGCGTCACAAGCTGCGGCGTGAACGCACGCTATTTTTTCACACGCCGGGGTTTTAGCGTAGTCAAGCGGCACTACTAAAACTTGCGGCGCGCCAGCTTCTCGGCAGGCCTGCGCCACAGTTTCAAGCGTGCTTTTTTTTCTTGCAGAAAGCAACAGCGACGTTTTTGCTTTTGCGTATTGCAAGGCCAGTGCTCTGCCAAGCCCCTCAGATGCGCCGGTAATCCACACGCATTGTTTTACATGCTGCACGCGTTCCTGTTTGTTGCGCCTACTTAATTTTTACGCAGCGGCTATTCCCAGTGCCATGCGCATCATGTCCACGAAGGTTTTTTCGCGCTCTTCAGAACTGGTCTCTTCTTTTGATATGAGATGGTCGCTTACGGTAAACATGGCAAGTGCCTGTACGCCATGCTTTGCAGCAAGTGTATACAACTGCGCGGTTTCCATTTCAACGGCCAATATTCCGTATGCAGCCCAGGTTTTCCAGCTATCCTCATCATCATGATAAAAAGTATCCGTAGAAAACACGTTACCATAATGCGCATTTACGTTTTCAGCGTCTGAGTAGGCCTTTGCCTTAAAAAGCAGGTCGCTGTTGGCCGTGGGTGCATAAGTATAAGTGGGAAACCGAGTGGCATTCATGTTAGAATCGTGTGATGCTGCCATAGCGACAACGACATCGCGTATGCGCACCTTTTCTTTTATCGAGCCACATGAACCTATGCGCATGAGCGTTTTAGCACCGTAAAAGGAAATAAGTTCGTTTATGTAAATGGAGGCGGAAGGCTGCCCCATGCCCGTACCCTGAATTGAGATGCGGCGGCCCTTGTAAGTGCCGGTAAACCCGAGCATGCCGCGCACCTTATTGTAACATTGTGCGCCTTCTAAAAAGTTTTCCGCTATGTATTTTGCGCGCAGAGGGTCACCCGGCAGCAATACAATGTCAGCAACTTCTTCCTTCTTTGCTCCTATGTGTATACTCATATTTCGCTCCTTGTCCTTTGTGTTTTTCGTTTTTAAAATTATGCGTCGCTCTAGCGTTGCAACCTACCTCTATTCTAAATTAAATACAGGAGGTTTATATTATCACTATAGCAAAAGACGAGGCATACCAACATACAATTTGGAAGCGCAATTTATATGCATGCTGGTGCGCGCGTTTTCTCGTAAGTGCCGCATTCCAATTTTTAGTACCGTTCATTCCCGTACTCATGCACGAAATGGGCGTGAGTACTGAGCGTATCGACGTAGTGGCTGGGGTGGCAATTGCCGTACCGGGTTTTTTCATAGGCCTTGTTGCGCCGTTTTGGGGGCGCATGGCGGATGTTTTTGGACACAAGGTCATGATAATGCGCGCCTTCGTTTTTTCGACCCTATTATTTTTTCTCTTCAGTATTATAAATTCAGCAACCGTGTTTATAATACTGCGCATTTTGCAAGGACTGCTTACAGGCATTATCGCAAGCTCCATTGCTTTGGTTTCTGCAAGCACTCCTCGTAATTATCAAAATAAGGCCTTGCGCATGCTTGCTATATCCAACCTCCTCGCTTCAACACTTGTTCCCGCTGTGGGTGGCGTTATTGTGTTAGCAATAGGGTTAACAGCGTCTCTGCGCATGGGCTCTTTCATTATTTTGCTTTCGGGTATAGTTGCGTATCTTTTTATAAAAGAGCCCATTAGCAAAGAACGTAGAACGCACATGCGCGCAAAAAACCAAGGGGAACGAAAACACAAGAAGGTACAGTACGCTCGACAAGAATACCGTCCGGTGCTTATAGGGGCAATAGTCGTAGCGGGCATGCTCAATCTCATGCGGGTAAGTGCAATGAGCATGGCACTTGTGGCGATTTTAAAATACGCCCCTGCTGAACATATAAAAATGCTTTCCAGTCTTAGTGTCGGAGTCATGGGCATTTGGGCATTGTTCAGTACCTACGGCATTCCACACCTTGCGCTTACGAGTAAAAACAGTAGGTTTGTTACAAGCGCGTTGTGCACGACAGTGCTTACCCTACTGGGTATAATGGCCTTGGTGTTGTACCCGCTTTTGGGCTATATTTCGTATGTTGTGCTATGCGCCATTGCTCTGGGAGTAAGCGACGGTGTAGAAGTCGTCATGCAGGAGGTAATGGGGCGCGTCAGCTACGACGAACATAAGGGCAAAGTTTTTGGCATGCTCACGCGGGTTGCAGGTTTAAGCAGATTTGGTGGAACGATGGTACTTTCGACAATAAGCGGAACTTGGGGCATGCCCTTTGCAAGTGTTGGTATGGTTTGTATTCTTCTGCTGGTTATAAGTGCTTTGTTACGCGTGCGGATGCATGAGAAAAAAGTAGAGGCACAGATTTTCTCGTCTTCCAGTAGTGTGTGAATAAAACGCGTTAACGCGTGATTATATGTACCTGTATGTGCGCGAAATGTACCTTCAGGTGCAGGGCTGCTGCACGGGTGGACATGTGCTGCGTCGTAACGAGGTACGAGGTGCTAACGTGTTGTGGAGTGTATGTCCGAAATGTCGCGACTTACGTGCTGTTGAGTTTCCATGCGTCTTTCTTTGTGAAATTTATTTCTTTTTTTGTTTATTTTATTTTTTTATATGTTATAATAAATGACATATAAATTTAATTTATTGTAGGTATACGCACATGAAAATATTGAAAAGAACAATGATGATACATCCGCGTAAAAGATACATATACATACTGATTGCCATCGCACTTTTTACCGTTACGTTTATGAGATGTCAGCAGGCTGTAACAGCTACTAAATCTACGCTATCTTTTCACACTTCTAATGTAATCAAGTCTAAAAAACTCTATACAATACAAAAAACGCCGCAGTACTACAAAAATAAACTCATAGTTGATGGCAAGATTATAACAGATAATACAATATACAAAATCATTAGAGTTAAGAATTATTTTTTGAAAAACATAGTTATAAACCGTAGTACGGGCGAGATCACGTTTAAAGGCTTCCCTGAAACCGTAACTGTACAAGCTACCCATGCGCAAGGCAAAACCGCAAGGTACACTTTTACTATAGCTGATCATTTCTCTGCGCGTGTTAATCATAGTTCGGTGGTGGTCGGCGATGCTATTTATGTCATTGGCGGGCAAGATAATAGTGGCTTCCCCAATGACGACGTGTGGAAGTCCTCAGATGGCGGGGTTACCTGGATAGAAGTAAATGGCAATTCTAGCAACAAATTCTCTGCGCGTAGTCAGCATAGCTCGGTGGTGGTTGACGGTGCTATTTATGTCATTGGCGGGGGGGATAATCGCGAATTCAGCAATGACGTGTGGAAGTCCTCAGATGGTGGAGTTACCTGGATGCGAGTAACTCCGAATGCACATCCGAATGCACAATTTCTTCCGCGTTTTAGACATAGCTCGGTGGTGGTTGACGGTGCTATTTATGTCATTGGCGGGATGAATTTTTCTTCCTACTCCAATA
>JANSTP010273146.1:0-32901 GCA_025330745.1 Cladonema radiatum | reverse complement strand
CACGCAATTAAATATCCATATAATATTTGATATTTAATTTTCGTTTGTTAAACCAGGGAAATGTAAACAAAAGGCATTGCGGGCGCGGGTCTGTTGTGTCCCTTAAGGAGAGCAAAAGCAGACAAAATGTGCTATAAACGATTTCAGAAGCTCAGTATGTCAATCGATCATACATTTGTGTTACCGAACTTGTTAAAGAAAACTTTGCTCCTGTAATCAGTTTGAAACAACAGCTTGAACTTGATAAACACAAATTTGAGGCATTAATTAAAGCACCCTTGTTTTCGCAGCCGCAGTCAGAAATGCTGTTGAAAATTAATGAGGATTCAGCTATGAACATTATATCTGTAGATGCAGACGAAAATTTTTTCGAAGAGGGTGCAATAAAGCCCAACGTTGAAATAATTGACGTATCATTTGAGCGAAACATTTCTCCTAATGTTTCAACACTATTGGGTCCATGGCCAAAAGTCAATTCATGGAAACCAATAATCAAAGAGCTTGAACATCAGAGTCATATTCCTATTGATTGTGAGCATGAGAGTCGTACACCATCTTTTAATTCCAAGTTTTTCTTTGTTGGAGATAGTGTAGATATCAGGACTAAGCGACACCAATACCTTGACGATAAAGGAAATATTGATAGGCATCTGTATAACATCCTTGTTGTAAAAAACAGAGTTGATATCCCGCAAAATTTAATTGGAGTTAAGTCTCTCAAAGATTTGCCGATTTGTGATGTACCAATAACATTTTATTCCCACTGAAAAAGATGAAACCCTTTATATAGAAAAACTGAAAGTTTTGATTTTAAGAGATTTATTGAAATATGTTGAAGAAATTCAGTGGATAAAAGAATATGTTATTAACCATATTCCGCATGAATATACCAAGGAAACAAGTGAAATTTCATCTTATGTAAGTTTTTCTGATTTTAGTTTTGAGATTTAATGACTAAAATGTTGTTATTATTTTGATATCGCCAACAATTTTTTTATCTTCATTATCTAACAAACAAGTTGCGGTAATAAACATCAATTATTATTGGTTTTGTCTAAATAAAAAGTGAAAAAACAACAACAATGTTAATCAGCATTATAGTTTGGGCATTTTGATTCCTCCTTAATATTTAATTAACGTATGAATATAGTAATTCACTCTTTTTTAATAAGCACAATTATTGTTGTTACAATGGGCTATCTTTATTCACTGCTTTTTCCCTTTTTTGTCCCAATGTTTTCCTTTTGTTCTCAGAGAAGTTATTTTTTCATTGTGATCTAGATTCCACTTGGTTTATTAGACAAGAATGAAAATACAACAGATGGAATTATAGACATTATGAGAGAACAGCATCTGTTTCTCCCTGGGCAAGACACTGAATATCCAGTGAGAATGCTGTCGTTCGGTGACCTTCTAACAGTAGAACGTCATGCGAATGCTCAAGAAGAACTAAAGGATCACCCAACTGCTTCATTTCGATTAGGTTTGGTACCTGCTCTCTCAGACTTTCACACATATGGAAATTTTTTTGAGGTGAGATTTGTACAGATTAGGCCTAGGCTGCTGATATAAAATAATTTTAATTAAATCAAATAACAGAGGTAATATCAAATAACATAACAAATAACACACCCAACCTTGCTCAGACCTAAATTTTGGATTAACTCTGCCACTCTTAACGTTTTGATATGACATTTCTTTCTCATTTTTAGGGTTTTCAGACTGAATCATTTAGGGAATTCCCAATGAAAAAAGCTATTATCCTATGTGATAGGGAAAATACTTCCCAGCTTCTATTCCTAATACCTATTTTTTTATTATTTTGTATATGCCAAACATTTCTGATGAAGAAAGATTTCAAAATTGAAATTGAAAAAGAGAATTGGATGTGGAGAGACAAACCATTGATATTTAGGTTAATTTTATTGACCATGTGCTTTTTGTATCCCACTAGGGGTGAGGTTAATCTGCCAATGCTTTCATTATTTGGCCAAAAGATTGTTTCTAGCTATTGTCAGATTAAAAACAATTGTTATGTTTAATTTATTATTTTTTCCCATAACTTCAAGATCAAGATATCATCGCTCTCCAATGAGATTGAGGAACCGTTTCAGTGAGCAATTTCATATAGTCTTATCAAATAATGAAGTGAAGTTTTTAGTGGTAATGTACCTTTAACTTCACGCTCAATTTTAGTTTGATTATTAGAGCACTGTATTAATGGAAAAATTTTAAAGGAAGGAACAATGGCGATAACTGATTTCTGTTAAACGACTATGATATCTTTCTTTTTATAATAAATACCCCTGTTCTATTAGCTATAGTATAACAAAATTGTCTCTTTTTTAATCTATCTTTCCTGAGATATGCAGTCGGCATGAGAATTTAGAGTTTTCAAGTGGAAAAGATTATTTCTTTTAATTTTTTACTGTTACCTATATAGGGAGATGACGAAGAACTGCAGGAATATTACAGATGCCCTCACTGTCAGAAAACGTACAAGAAGTTAAAAACATTGAGGGCACAGATTAAAAGTATGCACAAAGGGCAAAAAGTTGTGAGCGATGACGATGGAGTGTTTAATTACAGCGTTAATGCTTTGTCCCTTTGTTTTTTGCCAAAAAACTTTAATGATGCTCGAAAGCACGCTCATGGAAAGAGAATTGCGAGATTGAACAAATACCTCCTCCTTTACTTCAAGCTTGATTCACGTCACTAGTATGCCTATCAGTCGCTTCACTTTCTTTCCTAAATTTCCTTCCTTGTTCCACCTGCTCTTGCTTTCGAAATGAAATGGAATCGTTTCGTGAATACGAATGGAAAAATTGATTCGAATGTTGAAATAGATTGACACATTGAACATGAAAATAAATATGTGAAAAGTGATTTGTCGCAGTACCAAGGAAAGCTGACGGAACTATCCATCGAGAGATCAAGCAAGTCATAAAGCAAGATGCAAACTCTTATGGATGCAATCGACAATGACCTAAATATTAATAAACCTTCTGGTCGCCACACGAAAATCGATGCCACAGAAGATGTCAAGAAGCTTTTGCTTCTTTTCTAGAGAGCAGAAATATTTCGAGTTTACAACGGGCATTACCACTGGTCGTTTCCAGCAACAACCAAAATATTTCTAGCGATGATTGATATGGTTGAACTCAGAAAATGGATTTTTAAAAAGATTAAAGAGCTGCAGTCGAAAAATGTCTATCAGCTAGATAATTTAATAGCCAATATATGATTTTCTTTCTTTTATCCAAGGTTTCTCTCTTTCGTTAATGTATTTTGCCTGGCACTTTGAAATAATATTAGTCTTTGCAGAAAGAATCCGATTCACTAACTAAAGGAAATTGGACCATATTTCTAGTCTATTCGCTATATAGAAAGCAGGTTTTTGTTCCTTAGGTAATGGTTAATGAAAAATGTAATCCGGTGATCAAATAACTTTTTAATAGCCATTTAAACTAGTCAGTAATGGAAATCATTTTGTTTAAAATTTAGCACTTGGTTTGATCCTTTTCTTTGCACTATGCCTTTGGTCGTACGAAATCCTTACGTTTTTATATTGTAGTATTTATGCAGCTCAAATGATTTTATTCCGTATTCTAAATAAATTAGCAAAAGCCAAATATGTACCTTTATTAGCTTTTTACGTTCTGAATATCTATGGATTTCTTCAGAAAGAGTTGCAATATACATATCATTTGTTATTTTCTTTTAATCCATCTATCACCTAACCAAGAGAATAACTTAGCTGGTGAGGGGCTCTAGCATAGATTGAAATTGGAATGCAAATTTGATAAATGGACAGGGCCATTTTTCATTTACTTCAAGATTTGAATTCCCCCCTTAAACGTAATTTTTACCATTCGAACCTCTGGCGAATTTAGGCGAGAGCTCTTATAAGCTAATTAAGGAGTAAAGGTAAATTGTCCCTTGGATTCAGTTTTCCTAGTGTTTTTTTCTAAGATAAATTAGAGTTATGTAAATGTAAAAAACCTTAAGTTATTCTTTCCTTTACAGCTAATTTCAGCTCAAGATCACATCGATAACACCGTTCTCGATAAATAGAAAGGTCAATTTTTCAAATCTGGAATGTTAAAATAATGGAGTATCGCACTTTCAAATTCGTAAAACTAAGCCTGATTAATATTAGTATTTAAGCGAACAATTTTAGTTTGAAATTGACCATTTCTTGGTTTCTAATAGACTAGAATCGAGTCCCTTTTTAGACAAATCCCTAGCGGCAAAATATCGTAAGGAAAAGCACTCCAGAAAATATGAGCCTCAGAAATATCCCGATTCCCGAATTTAAGGAAATTGGACTAGATTTAGAAATCAGGGTAGTTGCAACTCCTCCTTTGCCAATTAAAATATTGATCATTAACTCTACTCGGCATGGACATGGAAGAAAAATCTACCCCATCCTCCCTCTTCCCTGAAGAAAAAAAGGAAAGAAAATTTTTGTAAATAACTTTTGGTGTAGTTAACATCTTTGCATGAAATACTGATTAAGTAGTCAAAATTTTATAAAAATATTGTCCAATAAAAAATATTTTGTAGGTAGGTCTCAGTCCCTTCATATGAAATCATCAATGAATGGACCTTGGTAAATCTTTTTTTTTTTAGAATTAGATGACATAATACCGTCATTACGGCGTCATCGTAGTCAAAGCCCAAACGGAGCAGTTTTTCCTGGATTTTGAAGACGTCATTGCTTTTCAGGTGGCTAGGAAACCACCAAACTAATTAAAGAAGCTTATTGCAAGACCATACACTAACCTGAATAATTTTGAATTGTTTCATAAAGAACACGTCTTTTTATTTAAAAATTACTACGAGAATTGCTCTCTTGGAAAATCCCCCAATTTTTCCTAATTTCCCAAATGTATTGCTTCTTTTGTTTTTTTATGGAAACATTACATAATTCTACTCAACCAGAATTGGGCCAAAAAAGTGGTTTCCCTTCATGGGCAAGGTTGGGCTATTTTTGTAGGTGTGCCAGAAGCTGTAAACAAAGAATTAACTGCGAGGTATTTTTTGACCACAATTTATTAAAATCTCCCTTACTATTCTTTGCATTATGGGCTTCTTTGGAGATTTAACGATTCATGGGGACTGGTTAAAACCTCTAATACTCAAGGGGTAGAGGTAATTATTGACAACACCCCAGAGAGACTTCTAAAATACTTCAGATTGTAGTTTTTAGTAACAAGGACTTAAATTATTTTTTTCATAAAATTACTTTGTAACCAAAATTTTTGAAAAATCAAAATGAAATGTAAAATGTATGTAAATATAAATGAAATAAACAAATCTAAATCAGTTTGGGTGCTTACTAGCCTTTGCAAAAGTGATGACGTCATCAATAACTCAGAAAAGTCGATGTCCCGATGGCGTCAAAGTCGTAATGATGTCATAAATGGTTCATATAATATTCTAAAAAGATAGTTGACAAAAACTAATATCTAAACCTTTTTTAACTTCATTATTTTTGTAACTAAATTTTGTGCCTGCAGTCCAAATTTCATTCAAAAGTATTAACTACATCAGCAGTTATTTTAAAAAATCACTTTTGTTGGGGGGGGGGGGTGTAGTTTTTACTACTCCCTCCTGAAGAATAGAGTTAAAAATATTTTTACACTTTTTGGCTAAGATTTTTGAGTTTCTCTCACGAATTATTCTGATAGTTTTTCAACACTTGTCGGTACTTCAGTACAAAGATTATTGAGTACTCGAAGACATGTTTTTGACATCCTGCTATATTCTGATGTCACTTCAAGAGAATTCAGCTGACATAAACCTGTACTTGAAGCTTGGACATTACACTAGAATCTGGTCCCTTTTTACACAAATACCAAGCAGCAAGTTCAGAAAATATGCGCATCATAAATTTCCAATTTCCCAATTAAGGGAAGTCGGAATAGGTGTCTAGTCTACGAGGGCATGTAAGAGAAAAGAAATCTGTTATTTTTACCAGCATGAACGCCAAAATAAAATTGAGGTGCAAATCTTTCACCGTAATACGTAAATTCTCATTTGAAAATTTGAATTGAATTAGACTGCTTCTTTTCCGAGAAGACAAAATAGATTTAGAAGCTATACTCTTTTACAATTAATAGGTTTATAAGGAAACTAGCCCTCAAGGTATGAAAAAGTATAAGAAAAACTTGAGGAATGCACCTTGCGCAGAGGTACAACTTTAAAAATTTTGGCAGAATCTTATTTCAATGGCATCTGCTCAAAGAGCATTAGTTTACTTTCATGTCACTTTTGCTTCTCAATTTTAAGACAAGAATCTACTCGATGGGAATAGAAACGATGTATGTGTTTCTACAATACTAAGGAACTACTAAGTAAATTTGCGCCCAAAAATTCCAAAAATAAGCAACTCCGAGAACTGAGCCTCCAGTCTAATTGCTTGTAAACTAAGGCATAACAGAATGAAAAGACTCTATTGAAAGAGTGATGATAGAAATATATTAACTAATCAATTACACAAACATAAGTTGATACGGATTCTCACACATTCAAAAATCGAATAAATGAAATCAAATAAATTATTGGCACAACGAAGAGGAGCCAAGTACCCCTAAAAGCTTGCTTATGGAAAAACTAAGTAATAAAAGAAAAAGACAGAATTAGCTGAATTGTGAGTTGCTAATTGTGATTTTGTTCAAGGTAATATTTTGTATATAGATTTTCAAAAAAGTCTTCTCACTATAAAAATTTGACTGGGTTAAAAGAATTGTTGTATTCAAGATACTGCTACTGCTACTGCAAACTGTCAAATACAAAGTAATCAAATGTTATAGAGATATAAAAATGATAATAAAAGTTACCAATCAGAATCGCTTGAAGGAATGTCTGGAAGCTTTGCTCGATAATCTTCTGCCTTGTCTGAATTGATGCTGGATTCGAAATCACTAGAATCGTTGTCAATTTCATCGGTACTTGAGCAACGATCAATACTCTGTTCGGAAATGATGTCGTATTCGGCTTCCAGTCTAAAACTTTCTCTTACAACATCAATTATATCATCATGAACGTTGCTGTTGAAAATGCATGTATTGTACCTTAAATCCTCACGTGACAAATCTGGTGCTTCAATATTTAGCAATTCTTTAATACTTTCATATGGGAAACCTGACAAAAAGTTCCTACTACAGTGACCATTATAAGACACAATATAGTGGCGTATTTTCAATAAACCATACGAATAAATTTTTGCTGGCCTTTCCATAAAGGTGGGCGAAGCAATTCATTTATTTTCGTCCAATCTTACCTCCACCATTTATCAAAGGATGGAGTACAATCTGGGCACTTTCACTTCGACTTGTAAATATCACAACATAGATGCGCTTTACTGAAAACGTCATGCTTCTCTCCAAACTCATCGAATATGACTTTTCGTCTACAAACATCAACGTTATTACAATATTTCTTGATGCTTTTGGATATGAACCTGAAATTCAAACATTTTGGATATAAAACCAATATCGCGTTGCTTTGACAACCTTCCCTACCAATCCTACCGGCCTCTTGGAAATAATCTTCGATGCGTGCATGTGGCCCAAAAAGTATTGCGGTATGCAAGCTTCTGCAATCTATGCCCATTCCAAACGCGATCGTTCATATCAGAATTCTCACAGATCCATCTTCTTTTGAAAATTCTCCTATAATATGTAACTTCAATTTTTCTTCTGTAGAAGAATGAAACATCGCATAGGGCCTGGTGCTGAAGTTTGGGTAACTTTTTCCAAACCCTTTGTCAAAAGCATTGTAAATGTCTGTTAAGTGACGCATCCTTCGGCAAAAAATAGGTATTTTTTCTGTGGAAGATTTTTGACATGCTAATAACTTAAAAATCGGTTCAAAAGATCGATGCACATCCTTTTCTTTCAATACAACTCTGTGGAGCGTTATGTTTTGACGTTCAGGAAATGTTGAAATTATACACAGGTTGAGCATGCATAAGTTGTCCATTACGTAATCTTTTGTGCTCTTTGTAGATGTTGCTGTTAGAGCAAGCATCGGTACATCGCCATCAACAAGGGAACAAAGCTCTGCCAGGTGCGCAAAGTGTTCACGGAAGGCGTTTGCTTTTTTACTTGATGAACCTCTGAATTAAAATTCAAGAAAATATAAATCCAAATGCACAAGTGAAATAAAACAAACAAACTGTATCCATATGGTCAATATCATTGAAAGTTAAGAATGTCAGTTCAAGTTACTACTCATAATAATAGTTATTAATGTTATTCTTACAATACGCTTAAATACATGATTGTGTAAATATGAAATTCAAAAAGTGAATAAGACTAGAATAATTAAATCTTTACATCATTCTGATATTTCATTCCTAACATAGCATTTACAGTGAAATCCATTTTATCCAATACGAAGTTTGCCATAACAATAATATCAATGATAAAAGAGGGGTATTGAAAACACAAATTTAAAATCTACATTAAAGCTCTGATATTTTTTTCCAACAAAGAATTTCAGGAGCCTGGGTCTCAATTTTCTTTGATGAATCATTTGCAAATTGGTCTCCCTTATCATATCAGTTGCTTTCTGTACTTTAATGATTTGAATCATTAAACCCTCTTTAACCTATGTAATATTCAATACTTGAACCTAATGGGTCCAAGATATTACTGCATTTAGTAGGTTAACAAAAATTGGTCCCACATGTCACTGGTAGTTACCAAAATAGATGGTTGTTATAATAGCTTTTATCTTTTCTACAGCCTTCTTTTTTGTGTGTGTGTCGGGGGAGAGCTTAGATATAGATGAAAGAGGGGTCCAATCCCTCCATCCTGAACTATCCTCCATTTTTCTACTAATTCAAAACCCCCCGTCCCATCTTCTCTTACAAAAAAAATTCTTATCATCTATTAACTGGGTAATTCATCAATGAAAACTTTGAGATTATAGTAAACGACTAAGCTTAAATCATATTTTATACCTCAATGGCAATGCGTCGTTGTTTTTCAGCTAATTTTGAACAAAATGACAGAAAAAAATTTCATCACTACAAAAGGCAATACACTCCCTTTCAATTAGTGGCATCCCCTTTTAAAATCCCCTCTTTCTATAAAAAATCTAGCTTTCCTCCCCTTTTATCCTAAATTGAGACATGCCATGCCCCTCTTTTTTTGGAGGGGGACTCCAACTATAATACGCAAGTCCAGAATGTAGATTATCACTTCCTAATCATATCTACAATGAAAGCAGACATTGTTCGAAAATGATGAGATTGAATATTCTTACCAATTCTTTTTACAATGACTTTTGTCTACAGAAAACGCAATAATACTTCTTTGAATGTCATCATTCCGAAATATTAGTTGATAGTGAGTTAGGATTGATTCAGGAGACGTAAATATAATGTTGCTCTCTATAAAATAAAGAAATTCAATATGGTAAAGTAAAGTGGTTGTAAAGCTTTGTAAAATGATTCTTGTGTTTTCAATTTTAGGCAAGAAGGTATCTAAAATTGAGGGTTCTGTAAAATTCACACAAAGATTTATTTTCTATAAGTAATCCACAGCTTATGCTCCCTATTAAGAATAGCTTAAAAACTATATGTGTAAAATGTCACAGCAACCTCTTATTTTTTGAGCATGTTTTGTATTTTTAAAAGCATTGAAGATAAAAAGCCTGGACAATACATCCTCAGAAGAAAGATATCTAATAGCATAATCATATTTAGCCTCTGCAATCTAATATTTGCTTTGTTATCTTATATGCAGACTTTAATTAGGATTGTCCTGAACAGATAAAAAGGTCTGCATAATACCAATATTACTGTACCTCATTCTATAATCTGAGCTTAAAATAACTTTCTCGATGAATATTTTCCGGAAATATTCTTAGTTCGGTTATTAAGTAAAGTATCTGAGATTTTCTATACAAACTTTAACCACTACAGGGAAGCTTGTTAATGGTAACCTCTCTATTATTACTACCAGACTTAAGTTCCCAGTAAATTTGTTCCTCCAATCAAATCAAAGAGTCCGTCTAATCAAAGACCCCTTTTAATATGCATATAAGTTACTAATATGTGCTAAAGCAAATACAGAAATTAGTGCACCCCTAGAACTTGCAAGTACAGATTCTTCTGGTCTAGAACAGAGGTACATTTTTAATGAAAGTTTGGAATGGAACAGAATGCCCCCTGAAACAAATCTAGGCATAATAAGAAATAGCCGTACTTCCCTTTCTTATCAATAAAAGGCAAAAACATGTTCTACCATTTTCATTATGAAAGATGTTAGAGAGAAATGAAAATCTCTGAAGTATATAACTGACAAAAATTAATATTGAACTTTTAATTTTGGAAGGAAAGCTACTGACATGCAAAGACATTCAATTTCTAATTACTACGACAGCTCCATTCGATGTTAAATCAGTTGATTTTGCATGTTAAGAGAAGAACATAACATTTAAAAAAATAAAAAATAAAAAAAAGCATGACTAGCTTAAACAGGTTTGATGTTGCCAGAGACTGATTTTTCGGTGAAGCTCTAAACTGTTGAGTAAACTTACCATGCACATATATCTATATCTTAGGAATTAAAAGTCGAAATGAAATGAATCTTTGCATAGCCCAGCATAGTAATTATTGAAAAGAGAAAAGTATAGCCCACTTTGGTGCCTAACTTGTGTTGATGCCATTGACCTATTGTCTATGCCTAATTTATGCGCTTGATAAATAGCTAAAATAGGCCAAAATCATGGAACTTCAATTCCAAAATGATAAAAAATTGTTCTTATACTTACTATAGATGGCTTTCTGCAAAATTCAATGTTTACATCTATTGATTACGTAATCTTTTTTCTGACAAGCAAAAAAAATGCGGACCTCTCAGTGTCAAAATGTAAAAAATGGTTAGTAAAAATTTAAAGCAAAGGCATTTATAATTAAGCAAGTAGTATGCCAATTTTTAATTTTTTAAGCAGTAAATAATATGAAAGATTGTTCGACCAGAGAGACAAAAAAAAATTTTAAGCTGTTTCTCCATAGAGTCTGCATTGTATTGCCTGTCAAGTTTTATTTAGCGATCAGGCTTCAATATGTGCATTTCAATGTTTTGATTCGCTAGGAAAGGCATCTATAATTTTCATTCAATCATAAAAATAGTCAACTTCAATGTTGAATTAGCCCGACAACTGTTTTTATTTTCTTCGATTTTGAGCAAAAAAATTTTGTCCCCTAAAATTAAACTGTTAAATTGTCCCTTAGGTTTTCAACCATTGGGAGTGAAATTTTAAATATTTTCAACTATTTTTTTCCCCACAAAAAAAAGGTTAAAAATCAGATGTATGTAATCAAAACAACAACAATATGACATCAAATGAAAAATGCCCAAAATTATTCCTGATTTGACAGCCATATTTTGTTGATTTTTGATATTTCCTGCTGATCTTACCGGAATACGGTACGAGGGTTTGTGCGAGGGTACGAGGGTTTCCCTTACTCTGGCTGTCTTCCCTTTGTACATATTTTTTATGTTGAAAAGACAAAATTGTTTTTGGTCTTGTTCTTTTACAACCAGGACTGTCTGCTGTGGCATGGTAGCCAAGATATTTCTCATAAGCTGCATAAGTTAGCTAGCTAGATTTTTCTCATACAATTTGAGGAGGAGTGTCTTTACAATATTAAAATTGAACTTTATAAGAATATTCAGTCCTTTACCAAACAGGGTTAATTTATCTTTAACAAGACAATGGCAATATCTGTTTCTCATAGCATAGGGGAGCCAACAAAAGAAGAATTAAAGAAGGATTATTACAACGTTATGACTGCTGTTGGACTATGGGAGCATTTACATATGCATAACTTTGTCAAATAAGCTGGACACAATCTACAAAAGGGATCATGAGTTCAACTACGGATGGGCCAACAAAAAAAACTGTAGCTATTACATACCTTTACTGAGTTCAAGAATTTCTTCAAATGTTTCTCCTGATAGACCTTTCAGACAGCAAACTCTGAAGCCTCTTTTGGACAACTGGCTCTCTTGCTCACGCATTAAACTAATAAGTGGTAATATAACTATAAGTTTGTTAGGACAAGTAACTTTCATGGGGGTAATATCGTCTGTTGATGAAATTTCATCTCTGAGAGCTTTCAGTGCTTGAATAAAAATGGGGAGAGCTTGAAATGTCACTGATTTGCTAATACCAGTTGGCTGGCATACAAAGCAATCTTCCTTTGAGATTCCTAGTTTACTTAGCACATCTTCTTGCTAAGGCTTCAATGAATCAATGCCAAAAAGTTGAGAAATTACTTGAACGATTCTATAATCTTTTCACCTGAATAACTTTCCATTGTGATGTCTTTCATAAACTATTTTTCTCTAATCTGTGTGCTGACTTGATGAGTTGTTTTGACGTTCAACTTGCTAATTCTTTGTTCATGAAAAACAATTTGCTTTATGTCCCTACAGACTTGCCAGATTACTCATTTCGCTTGACGAGATTCATGGCCATAATTTAATTTTAATTAATAACCCCCTGAATTCCAAGATTTTCGATCAGTAAAACAAAAAAAAGACTGCAACATCAAATATCATGTCGTAGATGGTAAACGCTCGCCTTAGATACCATGCGACTTTTTACAAGATTTACTAGTCCCGCTCAGGATGTGTGTAAAAAGGGACTAGATTCTAGTCTAATTTGATCCTGACACTCCAGCTATAGAAGCATTAATTTTTATGCTTCTAGGATGACGTGGCCATTGGAAAACTCCTATTGGCTATACTCTGCAACAAAGTCAAAGCTTCTGATTTGACTTGTTTTATCAGGAAAGTTTTTGACCTTGCTATTTCATCAGAATTAAATGTTAGAAGTGTGACATTTGATGGAGTTTCCTCAAATTTTGCTGCGCTCACCTTTTGGATGCTCATTTGGCAAGGATGTGGATAGCATTGATGGCAGGTTTTCATATCCAGGTTTTGATCACACACTTTATGTGATCAATGGTGCTTGCCATATGCTTAAGTTAGCTAGAAATGCACTAAATCATCTGGGAACTTTTAAGTATGGACATGGCAAAACAAGTCGATCAAACATGTCGACTTTCATCGTCACAAAATGAATGTTAAAATAGCTGCTCAGACATTGAGTAGTTCAGCTGCTGATGCCATCGAGTGCCTAATGGGACTGATGCACCCTGATATTTGCACCCAGATGAGCTCAAGCAGTTAGTGGATTGGCTCAGGGCGTTTGGCTTGAGCAATTTCTTTTATATGAACTCTAAGTCGAGGAATACCCGTCTTAAAAATCAGCTTAAAGTCCCTAAGGTGAACTTATCGAATTATGGACAAAATTCTCTTTCATTTAAAATCCCTCAAATCTGGAATCAATTAATTTTGGAAACACTAAATAGCGCAAAAACATTTGCACAATCATTAAAGCAGCATTTCCTTGCAACATACTGAGAAATGATGATTCTAGAAACATGAATAATTTCTTTCGCATATGTAGCAACAAATTTTTTTATATATATATTTTTTTTTTATGTTTCTTTATGTTTCATTTTATTTTTTATTTTCATTATTTTTTTTTTATTCCTAAAATAAAGAAAACATTCTATTTTCATCCCCTCCCCCTTTTCTTGTTGATGCATTTGCATTGTTGATGAACTAGATTGTCTATCAACATTTTTGGTGGCTCAAGGCTCGATTTGCCCATGTGCTATTCCTTTAGTCTCCTTTCGATCACTGTCGATATAATGTGTTAAGATTGTTGTAATTCATTTTTTATTAGTGCATAGTATCGAAAAAATAGTATTGTAATTATTTTTTTTAAGTAGCGGTGATCAAAGAATAAAGTTTTATCTATCTATCTATCTATCTATCTTGTGCTGAAGCCACCATGTTTTTAATTAGACAAATTGATAAATTGCTTGACATGTTGAACTCTCGAAATCCCCGTGGAACAGGTACTAAAATACCACTTCTCCTAAAAATTAGATCCACCTGGGAGTCTGATTTCGATGAAATAATTGACTATTTAGCCAGTCATACAGATTGCAACAGCATGCCTCTATTGCAACACAGGAGAAGAACTTTTGTTCTAGGCTTCATAATGACTGCCTAAAGTATGAAGTTACTGGCGTTTGATTTACTCACTAAAGAGGAACATCCTGTCAGATATGTTTTAACTTCTAAGTTCCCACAAGACCACCTCGAATTGCTTTTTGCCTGCATTAGAGGCAAAAATGGTTTCAACAATACTCCTGACACAAGACAGCTGAAATCGGCTTTTAAACAAATTCTCCTTCGGAATTCAATCATAGGGTCAAAACATGCTAATTGCTTGACATTAAAAGAGTCATCAAATGGATCAATTTTTTCGCTGAAATGGAGAAGAAGAGAACGCCAATAGACCCTGAGGATTATCATGATGTCCATGAAGACCAAGAGATTTTGGAGATGAAGCAGTGGGAGCTGGAGTTCTATTTGCAAAACAGTAGCCTATCTCATTACAGGGAAGCCATCCTTGCATACATTGCTGGTTATTTAGTAAAGAAATCGTTGAAAAACTGTCATGTCCAATCTGTGCAAATGCTTTGATAGGAAGTTCAGAACACAGCTACTCAACAACTGCTCTCTCCTTCCATCAACCTAGAAAACAGAGGAGGTCTGACTATTCCAAGCAATGGTGCCAATGAAACAATAAATTTATGTGAGAAGATCTTCAATCGCTATGTCAGCGGTGACGACTGCAGCAAAATAAGTGCAGACAAAAAAATAAGTGCAGACAACAAATTTTACTATTTGTGGCTGTAGAAAGGGAAAAATTTTCAGAAAAAAGTTTTCATGACATCGAACATGAGGCTCTTAGTGAAGACATTCCCTCATCACAGCTTCTGAAAATGCTCGGGAATGTATTATTTACTATTATGAAACTCTTGAGGTATTCTATGTCATATAGTGAGGAACATTTAAAAAAGTCAGTCATTGGTTTGCGTCAAAGAGTTACACACTTGCTTTCTTTCAAGGGCCTCTAAGTGTAGCAAAACCAAAACTTGACCAAAATTATGCATTCACCTTGACCTTGAGGTCCTATGTGTAGCAAAACAAAAAACAATAAGAAACAAAACAATAAAATAAAAAAATAAAACGAAAATAAAAACTGGCTGTAAATTGTTGGAGGGGCACAAACCCCCCTGCCCCTCGTTTCGTTGGCCCTGCGTGCTCAGTAAGTTTGCCACGAGAAGTTTTGCAATAGGTAATTTTGCTGCTAACAAAATTTCCAGGCCTTTATATTTGCCAGTGGAAATTTCGCCACTGGTTGCTATCATAGGTGAAATGCAACTCTTGAAGAGATCTAGTGACTCTCATAAATTGTTAATATCAATCTGGATATGTTAACTATGGGCTAAATTAATTGGCCATTTGGTTTTTGGAAATTGCTTTAAAATTTTCGTTTCTAGGAGGCGGGAGCGTAGTCAGAATTATAAGTAAATAGGACTTCTACTCCGTTAAGGTTACTGGCAAGTCAAAATTCATTAAAAATCACTTTTTTCAAATTTTATATGTGAAGATAGAGGGAAAAACGCTCTTTCTGATGCTGCTTTTGGCTTTTCTAATTTTACATTCAATACCATATTTTTCAGCTTAGTAACTTGACAATCTAAAAAAATAAAATCTCTGATATCAGTTTCTATGACAACGTGTACTAGTTGAACTTTTTATCTAGACTCCATCGCAGAAACAAGATAAATTCCTTTTCTAATTACTATAATAGCTCATATTCTGTTTTTATCATTGGTTTCTATGACGCTAAAACAAACAAAGAAGAGAAATAAGATTTTTTTAGAAATCTCACAAATATTTTATTTTTATAAAAGCCATTTACTTTTCAAATCATCATTTTTTATGAAAAATTGCATGTTTATCATTTAAAAAATTGAAAAAGTAGATCGCCTCTTTACAAAGTTTATAGCAATAGTTTTTTATTTTACCTGTTTATACTCGAAAAATGCCGAGAAAATTCCGAAATTCGAAAAAGAAAAATGAAAGGGTTCTTGTTTCAACAAAATTCTCTACACCGAAAAAAAGGATGCTTAGAGAAAGAAATATCGGTCACAGTTGGTATAATGTTGACAAAACCAAAACATTTCCCGAAAACCACGAAATACAAATAGACGACATAGTAGAAGTAAACTCTATGAGCATTGAAATCGACCATTCAGAAGTAAGTGAAACGCCTGCAGTGCTCTCCACCAGTCACTTTACAGAAAATTTACCGAAATGAAAGTGTAACTAGTGGTAACAGTGATGACGAAATTTCGTCGGGTAGTGAAGATGAAGTTGAAGAAGAGACACTTGATTGCAATTTATGGTTAGTTGAAATGACGTTGCTTTTAGAAGCTATAAAGTGTATTGCTGTCTGTCGAAGTTGTACCCAAGAGCTTGATATTGCTGAAATGAAATCTTTCAGAGCTGGCCTCGGCACGAAATTCTTGATACGATGTTCCAATGCTAATTGTAACAATGAAACTAGCTTCTTTACCTCTAACAAGATGGACCGTATATTTGAACTGAATAGGAAGCTTGTACTTGCATTCAGGTTGATAGGTAAAGGTCATTCAGCTGCACAAAAAGTCACCAGCATCCTAGGTCTATCGAAACCACTAAACAGAACATCATACGCAGAACATACCCAATATCTAGTTTTCATTGAAACAAGAAAGCATGAAGCAAGCAGTTAACGAAGTTAAGGTATTAATTTGCCAAGAAACAGACAATAGTACTGACCAACCAGTTCACGTAGCAACGTCCTTCGACGGTTCTTGGCAAAATCCAAGATGGTCAAGTACCAAAGGGGTAACGACTGCTATTGTTGAAAACACTTCAAAAATTCTAGATATCGTTTACAAATGCAGTTATTGTAAAGAGTGTGATAAAATCGCAAGGAAAAGAGCCAACAAAGAGATTGATGATATTGAATACTATGATTGGTACATTGGGCATGAGATACTATGTAAATTCAATCACGATGGAAGTGCTCAGGTAAAAATCTATAGGTTTTTTTAACTCTCTTTTCTATTTCCCTCAACACGAAGCAGTAGAATGTAAAGAAAGGAATCGTTTTTCCAGAACAGAGCATAAAAAAAAAAAAACTGTTTTTAACTGTTTGAAATGTTCATACTTTCTTATAGAATGGAATCAAGTTCAGTGCTTGAAATGTATCGACGCTCAATCAAGCTCCACAACATTCGATATAGACCGTTCATCGGCGATGGAGATAGTTCATTTTTCTCCCTTGTGGAGAAAAATGCACCTTATGGACCATTGGTTAATATCTATAAGTCAGAGTGTGTTAACCACGTTACTAAACGGATGGGGTCTGGTTTGCGGAAACTACTTCAAATGAACAAAGGTAAGCTTTTCCCTTGCCTAATTTGTCTTAAATTTCGTAGCATCAGGAAGCTTGGATAGAGGGGAGAGGTAAACTTTCTTCTATTAACTCGAGGCTATAATGTTTCTTTCTTTTTTTTTTTTTTTTGCACCATTGAAAGAGGCATTACTACGAGATTCCAGATTGAGTTTTTTTAACACACATATACATTTACGTACTTTCAGTGCTAATAGAGAAATAAACTGATGCAAAGTTAGCAAATGTTTTATGAGGATTTCTTTTTCAATTATTCTTACCTTAGGTAAAAAGTTACAGGATGGCAAACCCTTAGGTGGAAAAGGGCGTTCAACAATGGTCAAGGTTGATGCATTACAAAACTTCTATGGAAGGGTGATTCAAGATAATAAAAACGATTCTGGAAAAATGGAAAGGGCAATTTGGGCTATTCTAAAGTACTATTCGACATCCCAGGACCATTCTTTTTGCCCAGAGGTAGTATCTAGCTGGTGCAGTTTTCAATGTGACACTGCTACTGGTTTAGTTACTCACAAGCCAACCAAATATCCTTTCAGTGAGGCAATCATAAACACTTTGACACCATTGTTCAAACGCTTATCTGACAAGAGTTTTCTCGAAGGTTGTAAAGAATGCCATACTCAAAATGCAAACGAGTGTTTCAATAGCTTCATGTGGAAGTTATCTCCCAAAGATCAGTTTGTTTCGCCGATGGAGACCGAGCTGGCTATGAATCTGTCAGTTTGTTTATTTAATGATGGCTTTTTCGTGACTATGGAAAACCTTTTTAGCGCTTGCAACTTCTCGTATGACTATAGCTCAATGACAAGCTGGAAAACAATCGACAAAGAACGGATATATTATGGTGACTTCCGAATGCAAAATGAAGAAATGAAACGAAAAATCAAGAAAAGAATGGGCTACAAGAAACAACACGCATTTCAGCGTCAAGAGGGTGTCCAATACAAGAGCCAGCATTTTTATAAATGACAATAATTCTTTAACAAGAAGATAATACAAATTTCAAATCATTTTATTATTATTATTATTATTATTCATATTATTGTCACGTGGCGGTATTTTCATAATGTTGCAAAATGTCTCAAGGTCGACTTGAAACGCGTCCTGAAAAACAAAATTGATTATATTACATCAAGAATAAGAATACAAATATGGTGTTCTTAGTTCTTTATAAAATAATCTGAAGGATTTGTACTCTGATAGAATTTTCTCCGTTTCTTATATTGTTATTGTACTTTCATCATCTGTATATTGTACTATAATTTGTTAACAAAATCACAAAGTATATGCGAATAAAATTTTTCTTATTTACCTCTCTAAACTCGCCGACGATATCATCTGTTGCAATTAAGCGTGGAAAATCGAAAACATGCGTGGGAAAAGAAAATGAACTCCCCTCCACCCCAACTTCTGCAATCTGTATAATCAAAATAATAGGAAAACCGAACATTATAAATAATTAACAAAATTGGGGCAATAAGGCTTGATTCGGTTAAAACATATATGGACAAGGCCTGGGACCGACTGGCAATGGCAGCTCTATGCGTGGTCTCCAAACTCTACTGGTCTCATCAAGTGCCTCAAAAACTAACCTTTAATTCTCGAGCCCAAAAGTAACAGAAATAAAAACGAATTTTTTGGTGCTGTCTTCCTATTTTGAGTCTCTGTTCAACATTGTCACGAACGAACTTTACCGTCGTATCTAAATTAAAAATTTATGTTTGAGAGATTTCCAATTCACATCCACCAAAAAAGTCGAAAAACCTTTAGGAAAATAGCATTCTCTTACCCGACATCATTCATGGCTGCTAACAATATTTTTTCTGCTTCCATCTTCTTTTGAAATACAAAGTAACTATAAACTTATTTTGCAAAAGAAAAACTTATGAAAAAAATCTGTTGGAAGATTGTAATAATGTAATAGCAAAAGAAAATATTAATACTTATTACAACTACTCTTTTCAAAAAATATAAAAATTTTATTTTCTAGTAGAAACACGTGTTTCCACAGAAATTTCAAAATAAGCTTACAATGGAGATCTTGAAAAATATTTCACTATTAATTTACAAAACAAAGAGACGCACCATGGCAATTTCAATAGACTTTTGTTTTAGTAACAAACAGATAAGTTTCGATAATGTTTTTTTAAAAAATGTTCATATCTCGGAAGTGATGTTTCACTGGTTGGGGATACTATACTCCCTCTCACTAGTTATGTTCGATCCAGTTTTTTTTAACGAAGGTTCATTCGAAAAAACAGACTTTGTTTTATGAAAGTGTGCTCCATTTTTTTAAACTAAGATTTCAAAATAAAGATATTACACATTTAAGCAAAGATATGAAATTTTCAATAAATTGAAGACGTTAACCCTGATTTCTGGGAACCTAAGGCCTTAATTAAAAATCTGGAGCACACTTCCATGTACAATTCTATAGTGAACATGTATACAAAAATTCGAAATAAAATATATTTCGCACAAGCGTCAGGAGGGAGCAAAGTAAAAATCAGACTTGCGCGTATTTTTCCAAAAATAAATATCGAAAAACAAAAACAATTTCACTATTATCTGTAAAAAATTATCGCCTTTCAATATAATTACATTAGTTTTTTTAAAAATTATTCAGTTTTAAAAAAATTAGCTATTTGTCAAACTTGTCACAAGACCTGTCAGTAACCTTAAGATTGATGTTTTTGAATAGAGTGGAATAAAGCTCGTCTGACCTCTTATCAGACAAACCCTATAACTTTCTCCAATCCCAAAACACAATTTACAAATATTGTAGGAATATCATAAAAATCCAGAAAATTTATATCCCTCTATCGCACTTAAGCAGGTTCCAAAAATTTTTGTTTGCAGAAATTATGATCTTTATGGAAGGGCAACTCTATACTTTAAAGCAAGATCAACATTAGATTAGTCTCCTAGTGTCAGTCGGTTACTAGTTGGTAGACTAGTTACTAGTCTTAGTCCAAACGCAATTGGTATGTTGAAAATATGTTATCGCTAATTCTACCTTTATTCTGCAAAATAAATGCAATGGTAGCAAAATTATTGGTGGCATAATATGTCAGTGGCAAAATTACCTGTGGCAAAATTACGGTAACAGAAGTTCCTGTAGCAAAACGTCGAGTGGCAAAATTTCCGCAATTTGCATTTGGGAGTTCACTGAAGATTATATGCTGTCTTCTCTTGAAACTCTGAAAAAAGACAATAAGACCATTTTTCTTATGAGAAATTTTAACCTATCCTTTTATTTTAAGATTTTACCTATTATTAATATTAACCCTATCCATACCAGGCTTTTTTCGCCTTAAAAAATCTGGGGGAGGTTTCAAGGTAGGTATGGCTATGAAACTGACCAAAGTTCTAAAATAACTCTTTAGAACAAGATTCATGCAAAATTATTAGTGATGACGTCATCAGTTTTCCCGAAAGTACCAAAAAATGACATCATTTTTTTGATAAAACCGTCAAATGACGTCATGACGACGTCAGAACGTCCGACCATTGACGTCAATTATTCCTGCCAAGGTGTTGGAGCAATGAAAACACAAATACAGCCTCATATCATTGTCAAAGGATTATCATCTACGTTTTGTTCAAAAAATTTGTACCGAGAAGTGAAGTGGTGGGTTCGAGTAATGGCCTCTGGACAGGTATGCTCAAAATTTTTTCGTCAAATTTTTTTTCAAGTTTTCCGCCATAAAATTTTAGTAAAAGTCACAAAATTTGAACAAGTAACGATTTGTTGTTCCGGAGTTAAAACAAAAATCTACAGGGGTGGGGGTTGGGGGGTATCAAATTGACCCCTCCGTTATGGATAGGGTTAATAGCGCAAGTCACAATGAGATTAGTTTGCATTAGTTAAAGCTGTAGTCTAGCTAAACGATGATGCCGTCTTATACTCAATTAATTTGACTTCGCTAGAATGGTTTAGACTAGCTACGTTATATCGATATTTAATTAATCAAAATTAACTCTGCAAATCGTAAAACTAAAAACATTTAACTATTCTTAGAATTCAGTATGATGTTTTAGCTTTTACTGCCGATTTACTTATCTAATGTCGAAGTCACACTAAGAATAACTACTTAAATAATTCTGAGATTAGAACATATTTTCTAATTTTAATAACGATGATATTGTCTTGGCAGGTAATCTGACAGTTGGGATTTCAGATCATTTACCTCAATTTTTGCTTTTTGAAAAAAAGAAGTCTCTTCTAACAAAGATAAGACTAGAAGCACTTTTCGAGATTATTCAAATTTTGATCAAGACTTGTTCAAAGATGAGCTATCGAATATAAGCTGGTATGAAGCACTTCAGTGTAACTTAAATGCTGTTAATCTTTCACTGAGTAGTTTCTTAGAAATGGAGTCCATTACAGGCATGTAGCAGTAAAGGAAAACACTAGAGCGCTTAGCGCTTCAAAAATTTCCGTTTCTGAGCTATACAGTAATTCCAAACCTATGACCTTAAAAAATACTAATTGACACAAAGTATTCAAGACACAAATCATACTATAAAAAAACTTTTATGATGCTATGAAACTCATCCTTACAGAGCCTTTCTACTTAAAGAGTTATGGTGGAAAGGAAAATGTGATTTCACATGATCCATGTTTTTACTAGCCTTTGAAGTGGTACTGGCAGTGAATGTAAGGCTTTTAATGGTTAGATACCACAAATCATACCTAAAACATTCCATCTTAATAAAGTTACTAATACTAACTTTATTTGTGCCATCATAATTGAAAATTCTTCAACACCTAAGGTTGTTTAAAACTGGAGATATTCAATATTTCTTAAAATCATGTGATCTATGACGTCATGTCTCTCAGCAGGAGGTATTTAGGCAAAGGATGGGTCTAAAACTTTTGTTAACGTTTTGGTAACAGGCGTACCAAGTTTCGTCAGTTAAATTTGTTTACAACTGGAGAAATTCAATTTTTCTTAAAATCATGTGACCTATGACGTAATAGGCCTGGCATGAATCAAGCGCAATAATACCAATAACAATAAAGCTTTTGATACCAATTAAATTTTCAGGTTACTAGTATCTAGCAGGAAAAATCAGAAATATATTTCACTATAGTTCAAGAAAATCGTAAAACATTCGAAGGTTTAGTACAATAAAAATTATACAAAACTGGATTTTTTTCCTCAATCAAAGCTTGAATAACCTGTTGCTATGACAAGGGTGAACTTAGTATTTTAGGTGACTTATAATAAGTTGCAACATGCATATTAATAAAATTATCAACAGTCAAGAGCATAGGTATATAGGTTCAAACAGGACAAAAATTCAGTCAGTTTTGACAGCACATAATTATTCAATTGTAAAGGCAATACCATAGATATAAAAAATGCAGAGCTGAATCCAAAATGATAATTGTAAAAGTTAACAATCAAAACTTATTATGTCAAATATATAAAAAAACAGATACAAAAAAACAGAAATAAAATAAACAATAGTGTAAACATTCGAAGAAGGGTCGAAATATGTCGCAAAAAGATTATCTTTTGTAGGTTGCTATGTACTACAAGAAGCCAAAAAGCTACTTTTAACATTTAACTTAAAAAGAATCCAATCGACTAATTAAATTAAATTGCAATAATTTTTTCAAATACAATAAGGTCATTAGTCAGAATTTCCAAAATTGAAGGAAATAAATTGTTCGGACGTTCTGAATTTATTGACCAAACAATATCGATATATGTTGCGAATAAATTAGACTAGATAAAAAAAGTTTTTCACGACAACACACCACCTTATTATATTTATAATTTCTGAAATAGACAATCCTTTTGAATGTTCTAAATTTATTCATCGAAACAACATGTATATCGCTCTCAATCGATTCGCACACGACAACAGTCTACTGATAGCTACCAACATTTATTCCTAACTTTCGAATGAATAATTTATTCAAATGTTGCAAATTTATTCATTGAAATGGTGTGGATAATGTTTCAAATTAATTCGTTGAGTCGATAAAAGTCCTCCGACACAACACGATATATAATGGTATATAATGGCCAATTTGCTTGAACGTTCTAAATTTATTCATCGAAACAACATAGATAATGTTCTCAATTAATTCACTTGCGCCCGATCAACGTCCTTCGATAGCCACCGACCTTTATTCGTAACCTTTTGGATGAATAATTTATTTGAATGTTCTGGATTTATTTATTGAAACGTTACACAACGTTACATAATTTACTAACTTGATAAAAATCTTTCGAGACAACACCGTACAGCCATATGTCATTTGTAACTTATGAAATAAATATTTTGCCCAAAGTTATAACGTGGTTAATCAAAATGGTGAAGATAATTTTCCCAATTAATTCATTTGTACGCATCAGAAGTCTTTTCATAGCACACCACATTTATTTATAACTTTTAACTGAAACATTTATTCGAACGTTCTGAATTTATTAATCAAAATGACATTCAAAATGTTTTGAATTCACCAGCTGACTCCATAAAAGTCTTTTGACACAAGTCTTTCATTATTCGTATGTTATGAAACAGACAATTTGCTTGCAGCTCGAACGTTCTAAAATATTATCAAAATGTTCCATGTTAATTCATTGGCGCATCAAGAAGTTCTTCGACAACACACAACCACCTTTCGTCGTAACTTTTGAAATGTATAGCTAGCTAGCTAAACAATTTGCTTGCTGTTGTTCTGATGAATTTATGCATCAAAATAATATGAATGATGTTCCAAACCAATTCACAACGAAAGTTCAATATTCCATCAAAAAGTTTATTCTAAAGCTTGCTGCTCCCTCCTGTGTTGCATAAAATTGAGGTATCAATCACTAACCAATTTAAAGCTTCTTTTCTGCTTTGTAGTTTGACCAGTTTTGAAGTTCGTACTGTCGTATCATATCAATCATCCTCCAACAACTTGCAAGCTAGCTAGCTAGCTAGCTGATGACACCACAAACTCTTATCTTCTTTGCTTAACTTCTAGCTAACTTATGTAGCTAGCTATAGGTTGAGGTAAACAGTTGGTATTTATTCACCTTCCTTGAGATAAATAGCTAGCTCTATAGCTACATAATAATCCAACAGTCCAAAAAGACAAACGACTTCCATCCTGCATCTGCTTTATTCGCTCGCTTGACTCACTTTGATTTCTGAACAACTCCACGAAAAGAACGAATCTGATTGGTTCAAGGCGAATATGGTGGCTCATTTATAAGGAGGCTATATTTTCAGACCGCCAGAGCCTGCATATAACGTACGCTCATTTGTAAGGCGACTAGAAATTTGCAGAAATGGAAGAAAAAAGAAAGAAGATACACGGGTAATCTAAGAAAAATTTACCTACGGAAATTTTTAAAAAACGCTGATAGAGACTTTGTAAAACAAAAACCTTGGATAACTAAATGAATCATAAACTCAATTATTAGGAAAAATAACTTATATAAAAAGATTTGCGTACATAAAAATAATAATAAAAAACAACAACTTCGCGAGGAATACAAGATATACAAAAATAAATTAAAGCCATTACTTAACCCTTGAAAGGATAGATAATATAAGCAATATTTTTTTCAGATAATCAGTATAACGTTTTGAATGTATGGAAACGTGTAAAAGATATTTAACCCTAAAAGAAAGTCAGTAGTTTCGTCAGTAAGTGGAGAAAATGGCTTAATTAGAGATTCAAAACCTATGGCAGAAATATTTAACAATTACTCTACCTCAATAGCGGAGAGAATTGATTAGAGAATTGTTGATACTGAGACTAGTCACGAAAGGTATATTCAACGGTCTAACAATGCTAATTCTTTTTTTCTTAAATCCTGTCACTTCTGTGGAGATAAAGGATTATATTGCTGGGATTAAAAATGAAAAAGCATCTGGACCAAAAAGCATTCCCAATAATGTGTTGAAACTTTGCAAGGATGTTATTAATTTACCCGGGTTTAATCTTCAATATTTCTTTTCAAACATGAGTGTTCCCGAAACAGCTTAAGCAAACAGAAGTAATCCAAGCCTTTAAAACTGGAGATAGATGTGAAGTGTAGAATAACAGGCCTGTTTCACTGCTTTCAAATATAAGTAAACTTTTAGAGAAAATAGTTAGAGATAGAATGTATAAATTTCTTGAATTTAATAATTGTTTTAATAAATTCCAATTCGGTTTTTGTGATGATCAGTCTACAAATCGTGCATTTATAAAAATGTTTGAGGAAATTCAGAGTTCTCTAGATAATGACTGTTTTGCATGCAGCGTATTCATCAACTTAAGAAAAGCTTTCGACACGGTCAACTATAAAATACTACTATCGAAACTGAAAACATACGGTATTCGTGGATTATTTTTCGATTGGGTAAAACATTGTATACAAAGGTAAATAATTGACACTCAACAAACAACAAAAGAAATCCTATATGGCGTTCCCCAAGGTTCAGTACGTGGCCCTTTCCTATTCCTACTATTTAAAAATGATCTATATAGTTTCGTAAATTATCGTAAGTCAATTCTATATGCAGGCGATACAAACTAACTATAACAAGCAAGCCCCTGAATAATCAATTGGAAATTTAACAGTGATCTGTCAAAACTATCGGAATGGCTTAGAGCAATAGGATAAGCCTTAACAATAAAATTACTAAGCCAGTTATCTTTCATTCAAAAACAAAGAACCTAAACTTTAGACTGTCAGGACAGCAGATTTACATTAGTGATACTGTAAAATACCTAGGACTGAATCTTGACAAGCACCTTGATTTGAGTAATCATCTTATCCAACTAAGAACTAAGTTGCGTAGATCTGTTGGCCTTCTTTCCAAGTTAAGATATTCAATTGGTACTAGTTTACTAAAAATAGTTTATTCTTCGGTTTTTCACTCCAACATTGTTTATGGTTGTCAGTTTTGAGGAGAAAGAAATTCTGAATTATTAAAGAAGATCGCTAATATACAAAATAAATGCCTGTGAGTCATCTCATTTACAAACAACGGAAATGAACTGAAACCGCATTATAAAAAATTCAAAATATTGCCTCTACCAAAGCAAATATTTTTTAACAATGCACTTCTTGTTTTCCATAGTTTGAATGAAAGGACTCCAGCTGTTTTCAGTAACAGTCCATTGTGTTAGCGATTATCACCAACATCATGCTAGAGCGTCACATTCTGGTCAAATTGTCAACCTTAAATCTTAATCTTACTTACTCAATCTAACCATGTAAGGATCCAATTCGAATCATTACAGAATAAGATCGGATTGGAATAAAGCAATCAAAAGAATTTATCATTGAAATTCTCCTCTAACGTTTGGTAGAGGTAGATTTATAATTAAATTACAAGATTTCCTTCTAAATAACCCTATCCCGAGATTATAACACGGTTCTTATTTCTGTTCCACTATTACAATAATTAGTAGCATTATCCCTAAACCTGTAACGTGTCTTATGTTCAAATTGCTCATTTTGTTCATAGTTCCAGTTTTTTATTTTTTATTTTTATTTATTTATTTTTTCTTTTTGCCTCTGAAAATTATGCATTTTGTCAAAATACCTGCGTTGTGAAATTTGAACATGTTGATGTCGTATACCGTAATTGACATTATTATTATTATTATTATTTTCTGGTCCTCGCCTATATAAACAAGGATATTGTAATCTTCTTTAGGTTTCCTACCAACTTGATATTACTTTTATTCGAGATATTTCTGTTCTAAATTGTTACAAAAAATAAACCATTATTATCATCTTTTTAGCTCAGAGGCTACGTTAGGTTTTCTCCCTGCTTCTTACTTTTACATAATTATTTTATTTATTGTGTACGGTTAATAATTTTTTTTAAATACTAGGAGTGTGTTGTCAAACAACATTTTTTGCGGAGATTTTATTTTAACACCTATTAACACCTACTTATTTAACTTATTTGGCTGCATGCAGCGTCGTATTGGCCTGATGACGCAGTCCTGGATGGCTGCACGATCCTATACCTATATCAATTTTCTCAAATCTAAAGACATGGTTTGGAATCTTGGTCTTGTCAAGATTTCATTGTAATTATTACTACACTAATAAAATCATGTATCGTTGGGATGTTACCAGAATAAAAAAATAGATCCCCCTTCTAAACTTCTAAAAAAATCATCACAAAGTGCCAAAGCTTCTTACAAGCATGCTAGCACAGATCAAGCAAGCGATCCCTTGCTGACAATGTGCTAACTGGTAGTTTAAAAACGTGAGAAAAAAGATAGACTGTGGCTATATCAACCAATTATCAAAATTTGCCTAGAAATATTTGGAACCATTTGGTGGCATATAGGTACCCAATTTGGTTCACAGCAGCAAAGTACAGCCAAAGAAGTTATAAATGCTTTCAAATATTGACCTTCTAATGACGTCGTAAGTCGTTAACACAGCAACCAACCATCAAAAATGGCCTAAAAATTTCGGAACTATTTGATATATATGTGCACCAAGTTTGGTTACTAAAGGCAAATCACATGTGAAGCTGTGGAAAATTCTGAAAATTTAACTTCTAATGATATTATAAACTGTTGCCTTTCTACATATTTCGATGAGTCTCTCATTAGATGCTCCCTGTGCAAGCATTCTTTATAAGAGCTCTTTAGAATTTGGTAAGAAGTCAATAAATCTTAAACTAGTCCTAGCGATTCTTTGTACTTCTGACATTATAGAGCCATAAAATATATGTTCTTGCATATTTCCACTGAGGTTAGCCATACGAACTATGTGAAAAGGAAAAATGGCAGGTTTATCGTACAAGCTTTATATGAACATTCCATCCTCAATGAAAATTTCCATTTCTGAGAAGGTTGCATATGTTCCAAAGTGCTGTTGCTTAAGTTTTTGAGCTGGTGGATATATATGGTGGTGAGAATTTTTAAACTCACTATCATCATTCAGATTAAGTTCATCATGAATAAATCTATAGGCATCCCTAAATTTGAAAGCTTTCGTACGATCATCGTGTATAAGCTTGATAACATAGGCATGTTGGTAGTGGTGTAGATAAAGACTTGCCCATAAGTCATCAGGATCAATACCCATTGGGATACCTATGCATTGTCTATTGTCTACATAAAAGATTGCTGAACTGGAAATAGCATTCTGTGATCAAGTGCTCTACCAGGGCTTTTATTTTCGCCATCGAAAAACTGCTGTTTCCATATTTATTCTTTGAGAAATAAAAACATTTATTTTTACTGTTAGATATTTCCTGTTATCATCAGCTGAAATCTATCAATATGAAATCTATCAATTTATTCAAGACTTTAATTAGGTCTTTATGACGTAAAGCTGTATATAGAGTTGAAAAGTCGAATTTTGAAATATCCTTAGGTTTTTTTTTTAGGTTTTTTTATCCTTAATGTTGTTCAACCTCTTAATAATTGGTTCCGAGTTTTGAACAACCTAACATCAATTATAGTTTTTGTAAAATCTTGCCCGACGATGAAAATTTTGAATTTGGTAAAATACTTTTTTGAAAATAGTCGCTATTGTTTTGCGTAACAGCTTAGTCGAGCAGAGACAGAGACAATGATGTAACGTGCTCTAGAAGGCGAATAATGGAGCTTCGGTAACACGTATATCAGAGGCAGTGAATGAGATTTATCTGGTTCAGGTAATAATGACAAGGATTTACAGAGATGTATACTATTGCTGATGACTTCATCAGAGGACATATTATTTTCAAATTTATAAATATCATTATCTGCTAGAGAATTTATGTCAAGTTCAGTCATTATAAGTTCAACATAAATTTTTTTGCATATCAATGATATGTTATCAGAAGCCATGTCAATAGGAATAAGAACAAATTTATTCCTTATACTTTAACGTTTTATTACGAATGGAAGAGTATAACTTAACTGTTACTTTCGGCTGATTTTCTTCTTTTTTTAGTACACTAGAGAGACAGGCAACTACTTCTTGACATTAAAATATTTTAGCCAAATGTATTTTGTCAATCCCCTTATTGACAAAATCAACAACACATGTTTTTAAATTTTTTAACCTTATTTTTAGTAGTTGTAATTCTATTTAGAAATTTTGTATCAATTATATCAAGGTCAATTGTATAATACTGCTCCGCTAATAGCAAAATATTATGTTCATGAGAATCGACCTAAATTGAAGATGCTATAGACCTTAGAAGAGCTTTTAGGAAGTTTATTAATGCGTACCTTATTATGTGCCGCTAATTTATTATTTTGAAACCAATTATCAATAGTTTTGAAAAATCCATTAACAGGGAGAATGATTTCACCTTTTGATTTAGGTCTTGAACGCTCTGGCCTAGGATGGGTCTCTAGAAAGCTTATCGAAAAGATGTCCTATGTTTTCAGTAAAAGAGGAAGAGCGGCTTTCCTTACTAAATGCCTTTCCATTCAATCCATAAGAATATACGCCAATATACCTTTTGTCGCATTTAAACTTTTCAAACTTTTTAATTATAAAGATGTTGCTTCCAATCTTGGTTTTCATTGCCACAATGAGATCCAAGAGATACCACTGATTCACCTTTCTGTCACCCATTTCATAATCATAAAAAATTAAGCAAACTCATTTCAAAGGGTCCAAATTTTAGAAAAAGTCAATTTTTTGATCCTAAAAACTTATCTGTTGCAGCAGCACTAAACAATACTATTGAAAAACTTAGGGGTAATTATAAGCTCTCATATAAGTCTTTATTGTCATGGAAGGATAAAATAATGGTTGCCGTTAAAAATAAGATTCAAATACTTAAAGCAAAAGTTGTTCCATAAAATGTTAAACCATCATTAAAAGATCAAGGTGTACTTCGATGTCTTGCTAATTTACAATCTGCATTCGTACTTGCCTCTGCCGATAAAGTCTCTAATAATATAGCTACTATTTGTAAATAATTCTATATTGAAAAGTTATTAAAAGAAGTTGGATTTAAAGTCACTCCAAGTGACACATACCAACTCAACACAACATACCAGTTGTTCAGTTTTATACAGGAACAGGCAAAATGTAATATATCAAGAAATAAGGTTCTTCTAAAGCCCCATCATGACCTACTAAAATACATAGCCAGAAATTAGTAGGAGATATATATTTCTTATGTTTTTATGTCTTTTTAATAGGAATGGGGGCACACTAGGAATAATAGAGCAACATTATTACTCTGTAAAGAAACAAACATATGGCTCATATTTTGAGTTTTATTAGAGCCTGATTAATTTCATTCATTCTAAGTTTTTTTGGAACTGTTCTAGGCTTTTAGAAAAATTGCTAGCAAATCTCTAATTAAGCTATAGGAACCATTTGTAACATGGCGGAGCCATCAAAATACGATATTGTCAGTATTAATCTGCAAACGTGCCCTAAATTTAGTCACAGTTGCCTAAATTTTGAAAGGCTAGTTATGTGGTACAACAACAGCTTCTTAAATGGGCTTTTCACCAAATATCATCAATTTGGAACACGTTGGAACGCCTAACTTCTCTGAATAATAAATTCTTTGTTTCTATGAACTTTGAATGTTGTTTTTGTTGCTAGTGTTGTATTGTAACACGACTTTATTGTGTGTTTAATTAATAATTTATTGAACAAAATATTAATGAAACAAATTTGTATCATCGGGACTGTATTGTTAAAAGAGCGTAATACACCAAGGAGCAAAACATTAAGCTATGCCTTTTCTACACATTTTGCAGTGACACCAGTTTGAAAATAATTATTAATGTTGCGTTTGGATAAGTAAAAATATCGCAAGTGATAGTGCGACAGCTAGTTAACATAATTAAAATGTCTGAAAAACAAACAACGCTGTTCAAATTAGGATTTCGAAAAGCAAGTTCAACATAGAGGGAAAATGGTAGATAAGGCAGTTGACGATTACACGAAAGAAGTAAGTGGAATCTCTACATGTTTTAACTGTAAGAAGCAAATGAAAACGAAACCGGTTTTAGTTATGCATGAAGCGTGGTGTAAGAAAAAGAAACATCTTCTGAAACAGCATTATATGATTTTAAACTGGCTGCAACTTCTTCCAGTTTTGATTCTGACAATAAGACTGTTGACACAGATATTTTAGATACCCTCCGGGTTTCGCTAGATAAAGTGGAGAGGAAATGCTCTGAAGAAAATATGCAAAAAAAAGGCAGACAAGGTGCAAATGAACGTAAGACCTATACAAATAGCTTTAAAATAACAGTCCTATCCAAAAGTAACGATTCATAACATGAATGAGATATTGCCCAGGAATACTGTATAGACAAATCCCTACTATCAAAATGGAGAAAAAATCAAGAAAAATATGCACAATGCAGACCAAGTACACGACACCAAGAAGTCACCACATCAAGAGCGATTTTCTGGAGGTACTAATGAAACTTTCGTTAGTGAACGTCTAAGAAAACCTTTCCTTGATCAACTAGGTCGCTTTACTAAATTCCTTACACCTAAAACAGAAGGACTTATGGCTTATAATATTGATCCTATGAATAAAGACAAAGCTGAGATCTTAAGGAGATGGTTTCTAGAACAATTTAGAGGAACAATACAATATTCTAACGCATATACCCACATTCAAACAATTATTAATTCATCCAATCCTCTGGGTGATTACTTTGCTTATGCTCCACTATTCTCAGAATCTATTAGAAACTTGGCTTAACACAAATTCATTTTACGATGAAAATGGGGCTGCACCATTTACACAAAAAGCAATAAGTTTATGGCAATCAGCAATACAAACATGTGATTATGATATACCTAGTCTTTAATCAGTATCTGAAAATTATGCCAAACGTATGCTTTTGTATAGAGTATTAAAAGTACCTATTACTGCTTTACATTAGACAGCAAAAGCTAATGATTCTGGATTTGATGAACAATTCATAAGAGCTATGGTTGACTACTTTGACAATTTGGCTATTAATTCTATTAATAAATGAAGTTAATGCTGGTATAAATTTATTTCTTCAGAAGTTATTGAATACCTTAAGGGAAGAAATTTTCGCGGCAATTTAATTTCGCAGCTCCCCAAAAACTTTTTTGTGGGAATTTAATTTAGCGGTTGCCCGATTTCTTTAATTTTCGCAGGAATTTTATTTGACGGTTGGCCGTTTTTTGAAATTTTCGCGGGATTTCAATTTTGTGTTGGGCTGATTTTAAAGAATTTCTTAATTGATATGATTTTGTTTTTTCTTCTAATATTTTTGTCACTTTGAATATTTACAAAATACTAGCTGAAACAAATGTATATCTATTGTAAAAATACCATCCTGACAAATGACTTATTCATCATCAACAATAAGCAATACTAGCATTGCTATATTTCGTGTAGTGTCATAAACAAAAGCCAGCAGAGCCGGTAATCATGGTAAATGGACCCCTTTAAAGAGCCCTCTGTAGACAGTGTAGAGGTAACGCATTGAATTACTTTTGCTGGTTCCAAACTTTTAAAGCTGGTGTTCATGTCAAAAATGATTTT
>JANSTP010273135.1:0-10230 GCA_025330745.1 Cladonema radiatum | reverse complement strand
CGGAAAAAAGTATTTGGTGATTTATTTTGAAATATTTTATTGATCGCACATGTTAAAAGAGCAATTTTTCTTTCACTTTCAAAGCAAAATGTTTTGCATTCAAAAGCAGATATTCTCAAACTGTTGAGTAACTACATACAAAGTGCACACAGAAAATAAACAACCTAATTTACTAATAACAAAGCAAAGTAAATATGCGTAAATCAAAAGTATTATTAAGGTTTCAATTTGATGCAACAAATATTCATCCCTATCCAGTATTCATTTAATTGAGAAACAAAGCAAGCAATCTATCTTGATAAGAAGTAAAATGCATCCTTCAATCAATCTGTCAGGAACATTCACATTGAAAAAACAATTCAATATGCTTTATAATCTTATTAATATATTCAAAAAGTTGATATTCAAAAAGGTTTCTTAATGATTCCTTTATAGTTTACATAAGATAAATAACATGTAAAACCTTTTAACAACAACATGTGAAACAAACTAAAAACAAAAAAAGAATATTCATATGAATAGGAATAATGACAAAATATCAAAATATTTTTTCTAACGTTTTCATTGTCATGAAAAATATTGATTTTTCTATTGTTCAGTTAAAATAATAAAATGCGCAATTGAAATTTGAAATTTGCCTAAGTACTTGCAATTGTCTGAGATTACTTATGAAGGAAAACTATCTTCTACACTCAGTTCTTTCTGCAGATATGTTAATTTTAAGGTAAAGGGAAAAATTCCTTAATTTTGAAGGTTAGACTTTGGTTCTCTTAAAGAGAATTGAAATAACTTACAGGCTACAAGCTAGAAAATTGTAAGTTCTGTATTCATTTCCTTTCATTTATTTTACTTCCAAGATGAATGACTTATGACTTCAGCAACTGATTTCTTGGTAAAGAACAAGTGAAGGCCACATTCAGTGCTTATTCTACACTCCTAAGTTTCCAAGGTTCAATGCTTCTCTGCTGACAAAATATATTTGCAGCTCTTTTTAATTAGGAAAACAGAAAAAACTTCAAACTTGAAGTATTTTTTAAAATATTGTGTGCCCCTCTTAGAGAAACAGAAGCCCAGCATTTGGACCCTTTTTACACTTAACATCAAGTAGTCAGAAAACCTAGGAAAGATAGCATAGTTTTAAAGGTTGTATGCTAGGTTGGTGTGGAAATCATCTGTTTATGTAATAAGAAAAGCCTACCTATGAATAGACAAAGAGTTTGATTCCCCGATCATAGTATAAAAGATCAGTAGGATTATGAGCTAAGCCTGCATTGAGTTTAGAGATAAGCTGCTCAATAAGACATATCACACTAATACATCTATCCAGTCTTGATAACGTCCTGCTGTTGTCAGTATCACTAATTGATGCTATATATAACAATAAAAAAACTCAAGTAAATATTTTAACGTAAAAATCCCTGAGGCTTGCTATATTTATAGTTTGTGTCTTTCTGAGATTGAGGAGACTGTCCTTTACTTTTCTCTATAACAGATGACAAAACCCAACAAAAATGACCCTTTGAAATCAAATATATATGCTATTGTACTTTTAAAACTAATTTCAAATGTGAAAACTAGTAACAATAAGATAAGAATAAATTAAGAATACAAAATGTTATCTTTATCTCACAAGCTATTATCAGTTTAAATCAAATAAATCAAAACTTTATAGAAATCCTAAAAACAGATAATACACACTGTTCAAGTAGTTTATCATCTTATTACATCATGTAAATAATTTTTTATGTGTGATGGGTAAACCTCTAACTGAAATTATTATTGGAGTTCATCTATTTTTCCATAGGGAAAGTGACCATGGAAACAACAATAAAAAAACTTCAATCCACTCTTTTTAACCAAATCCCATACGAATTAGTACATAGTGAGCTACATCATTTTGAAAATAAACTTAGACTTTTTTTTTTTTTTTTCATGTTTAATAAATGTTTCCCATTAAAACAAGTACTTATGTGAACAAGGGTTTTAAAAGTTCAAATTAAAAAGAAAACCAACTAAATAAAAACATTAAAATAAAAAAGGATATATATAAACCTTTTTCACACACATTACAAATAATTTTAGAAGAAAAATCATGTTTTATTATAAGAAGATAAGGAATTTCATATTTTTTTAAACCTTAATATCATATTTTTTTCAATTCGGATTTTTTTCCACCTATGTTTACATAACAGTAAAACGAAAACAACAAAAACTGAGAAAAATTCACAATCCAAATTAACTATTGGTGTGTTAATCAAGTTCTAGTGAGTATTAAACCCCTAAAAATAAAAAAGCCACCAAAACATAATAACTTTAAATGAATGCTTCATATAGTTCATCATGAAAAGAAATTTAGGAGGAGCATTTTAAAAAACATCTTCTCCATAATGGTTATACACTTGAACGGAGTTTCAGCCAGTCATCTATTTAGACCAACATAATTTTAAAACCACACTAATATCTTGAAATTTAACATTTTTGTCTCATCCTGATAAATTAAGAGATTTTTTTTTTTTTTTTTTTCGCAGAATCAAAAATTAAGAGACCATTTTTCTTTTCGTAATTCATTTAAGTTACTGAATTGAAAATGTTACTGTAGATGCAATAAACTTTGCTCCCTGTTTTCCATTAAACAACTGAGGTTCCACTGCTCAAATATATCTATATCAGTATTATATTAAATATCAAATATTACGTACAGTAGTGGTATTTTTGATATTGCTTGACACACACAATTTAGTCTGTACTTTTCAATGTCAAAAGACTGAGAAAAACTATGATTTGGTTACAAATTTTCTGCTATTTTCATTACCAAATAATTTCATTACCAAATCATTACCAAAAGACACTAACAAATACTGTTCTGTCATTATGTTTTGTCATTCAACAAATTAAATCTTCGGTCATTACCCAGTAATTTCTGTCATTTGCCATTTGCTTTTAAAGGCTTTATTGTGAAATAAATTCAGCACTTAATTATACTACCATCGACAAAAATCTGTCAATCTTTGATATGTAACTGTCAGATATTTTTGGGATTTTAGGTCTTTAACTTAGGACATTTTTTTATTTCAGTTTGACAATAATGTGCGATGCCTGACTGCTATTTTGACCTCTGTATAAGAGTATGAAATTGGCTAACTAAAAACAAGTCACCCTTTCAATTCAGCAGACCTGTCCTTAAAAAATCTAAAGGAGAGTGCATCAAGCTGACCATAATCTTTTGTGGAGAGTGATTTCCTATGTTTCTTGAAAAATAAACTTTATTTTAGGTGATAATTTCATATTTTAGGTGACTCATCAATCACTTGCCTGAACTGATCTAGGTGAGTGTCGTGGAGAGTGCGAGTGATCATTCACCATAAACAGACTGGTCTGATTCAGGTAATATCAATTTATAATTATGAGTCCATATCTATTAATCCAAAAAGTTGAAAAATTGCAATCTTTAAATTTAAGATGCTAAAAAAAGAATGGCATTGGTTTTGAATTAAACTCAATAAAGCATACAAACCCAGAAATTAAAAATTGTAAGAATAAAACTATATGAAAAAATTTCTAAAATTTTAAAATCAAACAAAAACAAGTGAATACTGCAACAGTTTGATCTATTCCATAGAAAAAAAATCAGGAGACATTTTACAAAAGAGATTAAAAACATTTAGCCAACAACCAAAACCAAAATAATATTTATGGTATAATGTTCTATTACTAATGAAAATTTACTTGAAAACCACCAAACCACTACACCAAAACAATGAGCAATTTACTTATCAAATATTCATGAACCAAATATGGCCAAACAAAATGTTTCCTTAGTCAAAATATTAGCTGAACATGGCATTGAGTCTATAATAAATGATGTCAATCAGAGTATGTTTTTGATAAAATACCTCCCATTATTCAAAATTCCATTTACCAGTGACTATTCTGGCCCTGTTTTAGACTGATTATCGGATGCTGCCCATCCACCAATAAAGTTGTTCTGTCATTTTTCATACAAAAAAACTAAAAATATTGGATAAAACTGTGCACTTGTTGTCAATTTTGTGCCCTTTTCAGGCATTTTTTAACCCTGCCCAGACTTTGTAAATTACTCTCCAAATATAAGTCAGATTATTCCTCTATATTGTACAGTTCATTGTTTTTACATGATTATTTACTATTACACCATATTTACTATTTTTAATAGTTCATGCAATTTAAAGGTAATGCACACTTTCCGAAAAGAATCAAATACTAACTTCAGCCCAAAATGAAAAGATACAATATAAATATAAAAAATAAAGAATAATAAAGAACTAAATTTTTTTCAAGTGCCTGCTTGTGGCTCTTCACGACAGCCTTGCCAAAAAGATTTTTCGCAAATAAGAAAAAAAACCTGTGACGTCATCACATTCCCAACTAGACTTTAATACAACTTTAATTAGCATTGTCTTTTATAAATTATTTTATGAAGTTTGATGGTCAGAATATAATTGCTGTTTTGATAATTGCATTAATTAACAGAAGTTTAATTAAAGCGTACATGCTTTCAATGAAATATTTTCAATATTTTCTCCAAATATAAGTCAGATTATTCCTCTATATTGTACAGTTCATTGTTTTTACATGATTATTTACTATTACTACAACACCATATTTACTATTTTTACGATTAGTATTCCCGAATAGATAGCAATAAAACTCTAATAATTCATGATTTATTTAAAAATAGTTTCCATGTTTTATGAATGCTTTTTAATTTCTTTTTTTTTTTTTTTTTTTTTTGCACCATTAAATGATTCTTTAACATCTTGTAGGCCCAGCTTCCACAGATGTGGTGATGTGATTTACTTTAACAATTTTATTATTACTGTATATTGCTGTTTCTCTTACATATATTTTAAACTTCATTTTGACATGAATATGCTCACAGCATGCAGCGATAGGTCGCTTTGTGTTTCCTTTGCAACTCTCTGTTTTTCAAAACTTGCCAGTAGCAGTAACTCCTCAATGCACTTTTAATTACAAGCATAATTTAAATCATTTGGATTTGAATTTAGAATATAAAGCAAATTTATGTTGTACGAAGGGAACTTAACACAGGAGAAAAAGAGTGAAGATTATGTAAAATGGGTGTATTTTTAAAACCTGAACTATAACTATCGGTTGATGAGACTGATACTGATCTTCTTCTGATACGTGGAGGGCGTCTTTGCATCGTTTCACTGAATGACATTGCCTAGAATAAGAAACCAATACATTATCTAATAGCTTAATAAAAAATGACGACTTCTAAATAAATGGGAATTTTAAACTATTCCTCTAATATGCATACTTATTTTCAAATCTGTATTTACAGTAATACTGATAGGTCCTAATCTAGATTTTGAATACCATGAAACCTACTTTAATGACCACCAAGAACACCACCTGGAAGAACTCAAGACCTTTGGTCCCAAAATGGCATTTTCTAATTTTTTCAGCCTGTTTAAGAAGACCACCTGTCTAAGAAGATTAATTTGTTATGGTTCCAAGAGTATAAGTTGTCTTATACCAGTTTCACGGCAATTTAAAGGTAATGCACACTTTCCGAAAAGAATCAAATACTAACTTCAGCTCAAAATGAAAAGATACAATATAAATATAAAAAATAAAGAATAATAAAGAACCAAATTTTTTTCAAGTGCCTGCTCGTGGCTCTTCACGACAGCCTTGCCAAAAAGATTTTCCGCAAATAAGAAAAAAACCTGTGACGTCATCACATTCCTAACTAGACTTTAACACAGCTTTAATTAGCATTGTCTTTTATAAATTATTTTATGAAGTTTGATGGTCAGAATATAATTGCTGTTTTGATAATTGCATGAATTAACAGAAGTTTAATTAAAGCGTACATGCTTTCAATGAAATATTTTCAATTTAGTATTTTCTAGCAGGAGGATGCTGGTTTAAGGAATGTGATGATATCATCATAAATTATTCGCATAATAAATTATTTTTTGGTGCATTCAAATAAACACGCCGTCTTAGATATTTTTTAGTAAAATAAAAATGCTATATCAAGTTTTGATAAATGATTATAAAAATTTTCCTAATCAAATAACTCCTTCCCATGGTTATTTGGAATGATTGAAAGTATATTTTTCTGAAGGGTACATTACCTTTAAGTCAGAAAAATTAACAATTTCAGGGCCTGCCTTTGAATGACCCTTAAAAGACAACCAAAACCCCTCTTTTCAAATGGGGTTTGCGCATCAGAAACTTTCTCAAAAATAGTCATGTTTATAGAATTATGGAGAGTCAGATCGAAAAATTTCAAAACTAAATATCGAAACCTCTACCTTTGTCTGATAGTATTAAGGCTCTACATGGAGCAACATGTTTGCCTGTGACTGGTTTATCAAAAAGCTTATCAGTTTATAATTTCTTTTATTGCTTCCAAACTTCTCGTCTGAACAAATTCAATATCTATTAACATTCTATTTGAACTCTATATCTATTTGCATTTGCATTAACTTTCTTCCTTTCTTTTTTCTCTTTTTCTTGCATTTTCATTTCTATATGACTTTCTTTGTGACTTTGTCTAATGTCAGACCCTGCAATAATTTTCCCATCTCTACCGGACATTGCACCAGTCATGAACCTTATGCTCCATTTTTCTATGAGAAACCATACTAGAAAATCTCTTCTGCATAATACACTGCTTTTTCGGCAAAACACTGCACACTGTCAGGCAGTAATTTCAGGGCTTTTATCTCACTTCAAAAAAGTTTGTTTTTGGTGGAAATTTTACTTAAAGATGGCTTGAAACAATCAATTAAACTTGTGTGTGAGAAATGGTAAGTTACGTTTTCAGAGTTAGAACCCAATAAATTTCATATACACAAAAACTGTTATTCAAAACCATGAGTTCAAAAAATTTCAATCAGTCCCGTTCAAAGAAACCTTGGGATTGCTAAAGCCGAGAATTCATACACTCAATCACAAACTTCTTCGAAAACCAGTTCTAAACTTAAATTTGATTCAGAGCATATCATCTGGTTTTCTCCCAATTTAGTTGCAGGTGCTTGGTTGTATTTTAGTTACAGAGTAGTGCTGAAAAATTGAGTGACACATTTTTTACCTTACAGCTGCACAGACAGAGCCGCATTAGTTCTTGCTTATTTTGCTCAGCTTTTGATAAGGACATTTTAAAAAAAGTAAGATTGTTGATAACTAGAATGGCTAGGGCAGAAAAAAATCGGCACTTACTTCACGACTTATCTTGACTCAATTGCCAAAAAAACAGAAAAACTCCACTGCTTCCACTGGCCTAGATCTCTCTGAAATGTTAATAACTGCTATGGTGACTGCAATATCAATTTGGACTTTTTGAAAAGAATAAAATCCTTTTATTTGCACATCAATGTCACACTTTTGTATTTTGTATTTGTTACAGATAAAAAGCAGAATTTATATTATATTTCTTAACATATAAATACAGGAAAACTGAACAATTCATTTCCAGGAAAACGATCTTGTCTTTATATCATGTTCATTACAGCGTACATTTATTGAATTCTTCTTTCAAACTGCCAATGGCAAGATAAACATGTTATCTGACTAAGTCAGTTATATTGCCAATATCTATAATTAAAATGATTTTAGGGGTCATGCCATTTAATATCTAATTTTGAAACTAGAATCATTAAAACCTCTATTTATGCTATATTTAAAGATCTCTCGTTATTTATGAGGTCAGGCTATATTTGATCAAACTTTTGTGCCCTGGCACCTTTCAGGAGCCAATTTATTAGGTTTTTCTTGAAATCAAGTGACTTGCGTTGTCACATGTCTTTGTGCGGGGTAAGGGGTCATGGGTGGGTGCATTGGTACCTTTTCCCAGCTAAGTTAAGAGTTTTTTGGAAATCATGTTATTTGTGAGGTTACATATTTGCGGTAGACAGGGAAATTTTTAAAAACATTTGACCAATTGCCTAACATTTTATTTTTATAACTTGAATGTGAAGAGGGGTAGTAGACATTCATAAATAAAAAAATGGCCCCTTTGTCAAATACCTTGTTTCTGAGATATGATGACTTCACAATCCACAGTCAAGAAAAAAATTTTATTCTCAAATTTTTTATTCCCATGTTTTATATAACAATTGATCAGAAATTTTATGCTTATCATTTTTATGAAAAAATGGGGTTTAAAAAGCTTTTGTGAGAAGCTACAGAGCCTAGAAGTTCCGATTATAACGTCACCGTCTACGGTCAAGGAAATTTAAAATCCTCAAATTTCAATGTTTTATATATCAGTCGATCAGAAATTTTATGGTGATCAACTTTTAATAAAAGATATGCAGTTGAGAAAGCTTATGTGCAGAGTTATTGAGCCCAAAAAAGGCCAAAAGCCAAACTTTTTTTTATTGCGTTTATCTAATCACTTGCTGCATTGTCAATGCTAAAAAGTGAAGCAACCTGGATATCATGGTTTTTACAATATTATTTTTTGGTTACTTGCTTCGTTCTGGACTTTTAAAATCAAAAACGGCTGGTTATCTTGACTTTTATAATGTTTATTTCTAGGTTATTTGCTTTGTTTAATTAAGACTTACAAAATCCAAAAGGCTTGGATACCTTGACTTTTACTTCATTTATCTCTTTGTTATTTTCTTCATTCTGGACTTTTAAAATCGAAAACGGTTCTATATCTTGACTTTCATAAAGTTTATTTCTTGATTATTTGTTTCATTCTTGAATTTGAATATCAAAATGGCTAGTTTGTCATGACTTCTATGACAGAACCTCATAATTTCTTATAACAGCTAGTTGTAACAAATTGTTTTCCGTTTTAGTTTCCGTCATGTTTTTATATCTGACTTTAATTATTTATACAATTGATTTGATAAGTTTACGATATCAGTACATAGCATTTTTATTTTTGGTAAGGCTTGGCTGTAAAACACTGAAATCTGAGAATAGATTGTGATGTCATCAAATCTCCGGAACAGGGAAATTTGGCAAAGGGTTATTTTGATTTTGAAGGTCTGCCACCCCTTTTCACATTCCAGTCATAATGGCTGAACGTTTTCAAAAACTTCCCTGACTATGGGGGTAATAGAGTGATGGCTGGGTCCAAAATGTCCAGGGTCCTTTGGTCTATGTTTGATCCAAATTTGGTGTCCTGGCACCTTTCGCAAGATCAGTTATTAGAGTTTTTTGGAAATCATGTGTCTTGTAACGTCAAATTGAGGGGGTAGGGGGTAATGGGGGTGGGCCCAAAATGTCTAAGGTCATTTGAGCTATGTTTGGTCCAAAGTTGGTGTCCTGGCAAAAATTACTCTTTAAATTACAACAATTCTTCCACAAAATTTGCAATATCTTAAGTTAATACAGACCTTGCTCCACTTACATTATGGCGTAATGAACTCCAAAAAGGCATATATCTAAAAGTAGAAGCGAATCTCTGCAGACAGATGAAAGGAACTCCAGGAACCTAATATCTAATGAACTTAAAAAAACTACTTTGCATAATCTTCTAAACTCTGCTTACGTTCTAACTCCAGACACTGCATATTTTGATCTTTTATATACTGCCATAAGCAAAAACATTTTGCTCTTTTAAACATTAGAGGCTCCCAACTTGTTAAAATATATTGCAAAATCTCAAAAGGTGTAATTTTTTGGTCTGCACGGTATATATCAGACTAAAAGGGGTTTTGGCTTTTCTTTTAAAGAAAAGATAAAAGACTTAGTTTTAACTGTTTTTATAATCTAAGTGTATTTTAATAGTTGATCATATATTTCAAGCATTTTTATAATATTTTTCATGAATTTTCACGAAAAATCATTACTATCTATTTGGAGTTATAAGAAACTGACCGGAGTTTCAGAAGGAAAGTATGCTCTCTTTGCGGCAGTGCTGGCAAGTTAATAAGTTAGCGGGTTATACCTTGACCAAACAGTTAAGCAAGTTATTCTGTAAGCTTAGTTAAAGCTCAGCTAGTTTTAAATGAAAAAATATCTGAGTATGAATATAGCTATCTCCAATACAATTTTGTTACTCATTATACACAGGAGCGCACAACTGATCTTGAATTAAATCTCAAGCATGAATATTATAATCTGCAAATGGGCAAGTCGAAAATAAGGACATGTTCATGAAAATCAGCTACAAATGTTGCAAAATGAAAAATTATGAAAAGTAAAATTTTGAGATAACTCTTTCACATCTCAAAATTTTTAAATAAAATTCAACAG